>CACRXK020004072.1:0-31616 GCA_902702795.2 Paramuricea clavata
TTTTAGGTTCAATATATTGGGCATTACTGTTCAATGTATGTATACTGTATATATCCATCACTCTTTTGATATTGCATGTTACAAACTATAGATTTCATTTTTTGCCCCCCCCTTTATGTTCAAAATATTTTCTGCCCCCCCCCCCTTCACTGGTCAAAAATTTTTTGTGGCCCCTCTATATTAAAATTTATTGTACATTTACTAGGAATGGTATGCTGGATGTGTTTTAAAAGAGGGCATACAAAAATTGTGTGCCCAAATAGAGCAAAAACCCACTCAGACAGTTGTTCAAGAACAACATAATTGGCACAATTGCCATGATATTAAATTCACTAAGTAACTTTGTGTATGTTATAATGTGTGAATGTTGTGTGAGTGTTGTGTGTTAATTTTAATTTATTTATTAGGCCATTAATAAATATTCTTGGTTTGAAAAATATTTTAGGGGGGGATGTCCCCACTGCTGGTGCCACCACTGGAAATATCAGCTAATTATATCCAGCATAGCTTCAATAAAATATATTGAAGTAAATATGACATCAAGTACTCTTTTATTTAGCGATAGCTGTGTGCGTGTTTCACTTGTATCATTTGGGACAACCCGAGAATACCCTTATGGAATTAACAAAATAAAACATGGGTATGAAAGCAAGAATACTTATTGATGGCCTGGTAATAGTAATATAATAATATTGTATATATTTTTAAATTAAACTTTTTAAATGTTGAATAAATCTAATTTGTAATGAAAATTAATAAATAAATGCACATAAGAATATGTTTAATAAAATAATATATTATACCTCAAATTTAAATTGTCCAATCAGGAAGCTAGATTTGTACCACGTGAGCATGAAATTTATCATCGTATCGCGCTTACGTCATTCGTATTTGGTGCAGCAGGAAATTTCAGTCATATTCACCGGTGAATATGAGTCAAATTCACCGGTGAATATGATTCGCGTAGACCACGCGAGACAACACGCATGACAACAACATGGCCGACAAAGTATAAATAGTATTGATGAGTGATGAATAATCTGGGTAAATGACTGTAAAACCTGGGGCTTTTTCAAAATTTTGAAGTAAATTTTGAAAAATGTTGTCATTAATATTCCAAACGATATGTGATTCGAAAGAAAAGCGACGATACTTGCGTTAATCCGAAACTAAAACATCGTATTCACGAAGGTATGTGTCAAGTTTTTATTTCTCAACTTGGAGGCTTTTAATTTTCGGTATAATATATCATTTATAGACCCTCCGCTCGGGGGATTCGGCCAAATATTTCCCGAAGTGATGATATTTCCCTTCGCCCTCGGGAAATATCATCACTTCGGGAAATATTTCGCCGAATCCCCCTCGCTCCGGGTCTATAAATGATAATAGTCCGATAGAAAATCGTGAACCGTAAAAACAAAGACATGAAAATTTGTTTTTAGCACAAGCATGCAGTTATGAAGCCATGACTAAGAGAGATGAAATTGCATTAACCTGGCAACAATTCAGATAATTTGTTACCTTAACTTATTTTGTAGACTACAAAATAAGTTAAGTTGTAGTTAATGGCAGGCACGGCAAGGCAAAATTTGATGTACGCCAAAAGTTAGCTGACTTAGGCACGGCATGTTTATTCTAAATATTGTGGGACATTTAACTTATCTATCGAATTCAAATGCGAGGAAATACTTTTGAAAACTGCGCATTTAGTTATCTATGCTTTGTCCAGATTTACACCTCATTTAGGCTATATACACACGGCACTAGACACATTTTGCCCGGATAAAGTGCATCTTGCATGACCAAATTAAAGCAAAACATTTAGCGAACTCAGTCTACGTTGCAAACTTCGAGAACACGATTTGCACAAGATCGAAACTGGGTCACGCAGTTCCTGGTCCACTATAGTACGATCGTACTTGTTTAAACCAGAGTAGCGAGCGAAACATGATTGATATACCTGGTTGCAGTGAACGAACAAACTTTACGGACCACTACTATACATTTTCCACTCTACATTTTGTTAAAAATTCACTACGTTTCTTCGTATATAACGGAGTGGTTCAGTTGCCGTAGCGTATTAACTACGGACCACTACGTTTGGCACTCCGGATGCAAATCACATGCAGGCTACGGTAAATTTACCTTAATCGTAGCGTCATAGCGTAAACGCG
Organism: Paramuricea clavata; assembly: GCA_902702795.2. Taxonomy (NCBI): domain Eukaryota; kingdom Metazoa; phylum Cnidaria; class Anthozoa; order Malacalcyonacea; family Plexauridae; genus Paramuricea; species Paramuricea clavata. The sequence continues at coordinate 2,175 of CACRXK020004072.1, forward strand.
GCCTTAGATGTCAGCCTGTCGAATTTCCGTAGAACCTTTTTATCCAAGACACACTGACGTTTCAAGTCGAAATAGTTGACAGGATTCGTATGAGTGGTGATTTCCGCCAATATTCAACTTTACATTATGCACTTAATCTGTTTGGCAATTCTATTATGCGGTTTCGAATTTTGTTGTGCCGTTTCGTATTTCATCAAGCCGCTGGGGTTTTTTTTATTCAAGAGACATTAACGTTTAAGTTGAAGTAGTTGTCGGTATTCGTCGCATAATTGACGGAAATTCGACGAATCGTTAATTATTCAACATCGCGCCGCAAGATTTGTTAACAACGACTTTTCTAGATACAGCCATGTTTCCCCAATGATCAACAACTTAGGATGGGACACACATGAACGGCGTAGACTGCTTAAGACGCAAAAAGCTTAAGGCTGGCCTAATCTTTAAGACTCTCAAAGGGAATATACCGTCATATCTACAAGACTTTTTTTCAGTTCGTGACACAGGGTACAGAGACGAGATTAAATTTGCCAAAGCCACGAACAAATTACTTAAAACGAAGCTTTTGTTATAGTGGTGCCTACTTGTGGAACAGTCTTCCTCAAGATATACGAAAGCTTCAAACATTTCCACAATTTAAGAAAGCTGTAGATAAGTATTATAATAATGCAAGTGAACTCCCACACGGCAATCTTGTAAACCAGTAGTAGATAATTTTTAGATTTTTTTATAATTGTTGAGTGTATGTGACTTATAACTGTCTTATTACGCTTATAATAGTTAGATTATCCATGTACTGAAGATTTGGATTGATTGATTGATTGATTGATTGATTGATTGATTGATTGATTGATTGATTGATTGAAAATTAAAACGCGGGCGAGGCGAGGGGAGGAAGGAATTTTCAGCGGGTTTCCTCAGTTTCGCTCATTACAGTCTAGCGCCTCTAACCCTTGTTTATGTCATCTTCGTGCCTGGCACAGATTGGCTCAGGTTGGAGTGTAATTACGTACTCCCTTAACTAAACGGTTCCTGTTCTTTATATGGAGTGTCTAAATTTTTAGTTTAGTGCATGGACATTCTAGAACTGTGCACTTTCTTTATACTCCCTTTAAAAAACTCATTAATAATTCATGAGGAAAATACAAAAGAAATGAATGTTTAATCATTGTTTGTAAATCGGATAGAGATTTGTCCTGATTTACATAAACTTCAGCTTTGATTTTCTCGGGTTAGACAACGTTTATTTTTAACTGAATTACTTCGCCAATGAACTCATAGATGGGTCGTTTTTTAAGCCTGACGTTAAAACATTCGGCTGCTCATGTTTTGACATGAGAGAAATCTGCCCGTATCCTTGGCCTCACAGTCCAAGATAACATGAAGTGGAATGAACATATAAATAACATAGTTAAAAAAGCTAGCAAGAGGCTCTATATGCTAAGACTGCTAAAAAGGTCCAACGCGTGTATTGACACGTTAATTACTGTATATACTACCATTATTAGGCCTGTTTTAGAGTACGCATGCCAGGTCTGGCATTACAATATCCAACAATATTTATGTGACGATATTGAAAAAATACAAAAACGCGCGTTGAGAATAATCCTCCCATCGCAAAAGTACGACGAAGCGCTGATCACGACTAACATCACGTCACTGAGAGATCGACGAGAAAAATTATGCGAACATTTCTTTGAGAAGAATATTGACAATGAAAATCTCAAAGATCTTTTACCACAAACAGTTTTATCTGGATATGATCTAAGACCGATATGTAAATATCATAATTATGTTTGCAGAACCGAACGTTTTAAGAATTCGTTTTTACCTCAAAGTATATTAAAGATTAACAGTAAATAAGTTTTTAGAAATGTAAATAATCTTAAATATGTAATTATTATGTAATTTTAACTTATCCTCTTAATTTATGTAATACTGGTGTAATTTAACCTTTTTGGGTTACAAAGTCAGTAGTTATTAAATCAATTCAAATTCAATTCATCTAAAGTAGTTGTCATGGTAACACGACTATGACTAAATACCTCCGCCCTCGGTGTTTAACTCTAACTTAAAGATTAAACACTTTAGATTTAAATATATATACGTCACTGCATACAAACTGGAATAATTCATGTGTATTGCATTAACGTTTAAAGCATCGATCTTGACAAACTCATCGAAGAACTTTTTATACAGATTAATAATGATGTTGCTGTCTTGTTCCTTCATACGTTCTCGTTTCCTTCAACGATTCCTCAGATCGTCTTGGTCACTGGCAATGTTGCAATTGGCACGTAGTTCGTCCACTGTCGTGGTGCCAAACGACACCAATGTGCTCCCATTCTCAGCAATGCCAGGCCTAAAAGGTAGCATTCGAAATATCTTGGATTATGCGTATACGAAGGGCTCGTTCTTTGACGTCGCAACGGAACGTTTCAAAAGATATGGTCCAATTTACAGTGAGAAAATACTTGGCACACAAATTGTGAATATTTCGGATGTAGAAGCCACAATAAAAGTTTTACGAACCGAAAAATCTTTTCAAATGCGACCGGGCTTCGAAGCCCTAGAAGACGTTGGGGACGAAATTAATCCCGGTGCAGGTATTAGCATTGCCTCGAACGATTATGAAAAATAGTATCGTCAGAAATCGCTGCTGTCGCCGAAGCTGATGCGTCCTAAAGTCGTTCATGAAACATTGCCTATATTAAATACTGTAGCAGATGATTTTGTGAAGCGAATGCAGCGACTTTCGGAGCGTGACGAGACGATAAGTAACCTTGAGGAGGAGTTACCATACTGCACTGTTGAGGCAATGTTCAACAAGCGCCTTGGGTTCGACGACCATCCTCAAAATCCGGACGCAGTCGCGTATGTCGAGTCTGCCAACTAGGGTATAAGTGGAAAATATTGGAACACTCTCGTTCACTGCTCCTCTTTACAAGTACATCAAAATCCCGGCGTATTACGCGTTAAGGAGAAGTTTTCTTACAAATATTGCCACTGGTATGGACATTATCAATAAAGAGTTGGCAAAGAGACAAGAACAGCAAAGCCATAGTTAGACAGAGACGTTTTTCGAATATCTGTCTGCCAACGAAAATGTTACACCGAAGAGTATGGCACTGTATCTTACTGGATTGATGGCAGCTGGTACCCATGCGACCAGTACAACGTGTCTTTGGCTGCTTTACGAACTGTCTCGGCACCCAGAAGTGCAGGAGAAACTCTACCAGGAGGCAGGAGATGGTATCTGTCCTTGGCCCTGACGGGGAAGTATCAAAAACAAACATTCAACGTTTATCGTTCATCAAAGCAACTCTGAAAGAGTCAGGTCGCATGAATCTTGCCGGAGCGTTTGTGGTTGCTCGGGTATTTGATAAGGATCTCGATGTTCTTGGCTATCGTATCCCAGCTGGTGTAAATGTTTTATTGCACGAACATTTACTGTCAGTTGATCAGCGCTATTACGGGGAAGACGCGAAGCAGTTTGTGCCAGAGCGGTGGCTGCGTGACGAAATGGGAAAGAAAAACGACCTAAATCCGTTTACTTCATTACCGTTCGGTTATGGAGTAAGAATGTGCTTAGGTCGAAGATTGGCCGAGTCAATGATCTATACTTTGGTAAGCAAACTCATACTAAGTTTCCATTTGGAATACGCAGGAGATACTACAGTGAACAAGGACATAAAGGGTTGGTTAATGAAACCAGACCGACCTGTCTTAGTAAAATTCATACCAAGAAAAAGGACATGGAGTAGTTAGATACGACGGTTCCAATTTTCAGATACTGGTATTATCATATTTATAAATAATTTCATTAATGTTTGCATATTTGATCTGATATACATTTTCCGTGTTTTGAAACGATAGACTATACATCGTCTACATGAAACAAAAACCCCGGTAATATACGAGTATACAGGGTGCGATAATTCGCGTACCAACGTACGGGAGGTACGCCAAATTTATGGTCTGGTACTTCTTTGTTTTTAGGCAAGTACCAGGTAGGTACGCCGAAATTTGCTATTCGCGTACTTACATTTTCCTTCTAGCAATAACTAGCAGACCTGCCAAAGTATTCAAAACCGTGAAGAACTTTAGCTGTACATGTAAATTCCACGGCATCCGACATATTTTGGGATGAAAAAAGCCAACAGGTTATCTTTGCGTTTGATCAAAAAATTTATCGTCATCGTCCGATAATTTTATCGTTTTGTTGTAGTGTGGATACCAACATAATTTTTTACCAATCATCGCGTGTTTACAAGTTATCGTATCGTTATCGTTTTGTGGGGTGATCTGGGCTTAATTGTCAATGCTATACCACGGCTTAAAAAAATATCTGCGGTACCGGTTTCCCGTCCGACCCTATTTTTTTCTGTCCACCTTAGTCTCACCTAATTTTTTTCAACACGATTGACCGTGCGACCCTATTTTCCCCGGGTGGTTGCGGGCTGCTCGTACAGCGTGCCAAAATGGCGTCTGTTGTCACTTGTCACAATAATTATTGAACCAAATTGCCTAAATTCGTCCGCAGGAACTACGCATCTCTACTTAATATTGATGTCGGGACTCCACTGAAAATCCCCAGCAAAAAACCGCCAAAACAATGAAAAAAATATTCAAAAAACATTTTTATTTCCGACCCACCTACCCTAATTTTTTCGCGATATGAAACCGGAAACAAACAGGGTTTTTTCGCCCCAATGAGGAAAACTACACTGTATGCATGTAGCGCTGAAGTCAGACTGTTTGCACCCTCGGTAAATCCACGATAAATGAGCGATGGCATTCGAGTCACAACGTCGACGCATTGAAAACTGTTATATTATGTTGTACAAATACCATAATTAAAGATTCATTTGTACAAAATTGTCCATACATTTTTTGCTTTTGGACCAGTAAACTATACGTATGTATAAAAATGCATGACTCGGAAGTAGTCTTAGGTACGTCTTGACTCTTAAGTTTGTACCAGATCATGTACGCGGCAAAAGTTGTCAGAGTACCAGTCAGGTACGGCTAAAAATATTGAATTATCGCACCCTGAGTATAACATATAATAGACACCAATTAATTTAAACAGCTAAATAAAATGTTGTCGAACGTAATTAAGAGAAATAAAAATTAGTTGTAACAAAATGAAAATTGAGTTATACCATTCTTCTGTATTTTATGAACATCTTTTAGATTCGATTTTTGCTACATCAATGCACATCGTTGCTAGGAAAGCACGGGTTTTTATTTATATTTGCATAAAAATTTGTAGGTATTTAGGAATCAGTCAGTTGGAAGAAATATCATAACAATTATTTAAATCCTATAGAGCTTAGTTAATGCAACAAGCCTATATACGGACAACGAGTAGACTTTCTCTACTGAGTGCATACAGAGAGAAATAGAAATTAGTTGTGATAAAATGAAAATTGAATTATACCGTTCTTCTGTAATTTATGAACATCATTTAGATTAGATTAGATTTTTGCCACATCAATGCACATCGTTGCTACGAAACCACTTGTTGGTACTTAGGAAATTAGGAATCAGTCAGTTGGAAGAAATATATGCATTATTGAAATCCTATACAGGATGTCCTCCCAAATTTTTCCACGTCCCCCACTATTTCCACCAAAATTCGGCTTTGGTTCCACAACCACTAATTCATGAAATTGCAGGCTTGTTTTGAGTTAAAATCGAAAAAAGCGCTTTGTACCTCTTCAAAAAATATACCGTAAAACAGCGAGATACATCTGAATGTAAAGCTATGCAATATGAAAAACTTTTTTTTGCTAAGCCCAACTCGATCGGAATTAGTTCCCTCGGTATATTTGAAATCAGTGAGGATGACCACCCATGAACGGTGAACCATAGCTATACCATTGAACTCGGAAATAGTACCCTCACCCCGGGATTATTAATATTTATCATGAAAATTAAATATCAAGTGCAGGTTCGAATCGTACAAGAGGGTCGAAAGTTGCATTTTTCGCAGTTGCACCTGGTTAGGTCTCAATAAATGTATAAAATAGACCTATATATAAGTCTGTTTTCTGACGTAGTTTGCGGATAAAGGAAAACGCCGCACAGCCACTTGGCTTTCCTGATTGGCCAGTGATCTTATTTATCCGCAAACTACTCACAAGGCAGACTTTTTAAAAAGGTTTATTAAGCCGGTTTTAGTCCACTTGGCGGAATTTTGCGCGCGGAGCGGAATCTTTCTTTGTCTTTTCTAATTAGTTCCAACCCGAGAAATCACAAGACAAAGAAAAATTCCGCTCCGCGCGCAAAATTCCGCCTAGTGGAAAACCGGCTTAACACTCGAAATTTCCATCTGCAAAATCGTTCATGTAATATATATTTCAAATCGGGTTCGCCTCGGACACATAATAGGAAGGTATCGCAGAAGTGTAACTTGAGTCGGTTCCTTTATTGTTTTACGTCCACGAACATTTTAACTCGCTCACGCCATCCTGGCTAGTACAACCGGAAGTTTTTATCAGGTTTTGATGGGTACAAAGTGCCGGTTGTACTAGCCAGGATGGCGTGATTGATGACGAATTGCTTGTAAAAACGCGGTCAAATACTTGCTTGAGTTACACTTCTGCTATACCTTCCTATTCTGTGCCTCGGACTTGATCAAAATGCGAGGATTTGAAATCTAGTCCAGTCCGAATTGGAGGATTTGAAATGACATCTCATACGAATAAATCACTACTTAATTAATTTTGATCCAGCTCAAGGGCTGAATCAATGTACTAGGACTAATCCTAGAACTGGCCGGATCAATTTGACCATTTGCGTATAGACTAAATTTTGATCTAGACAAGTCTAGACAAAAATTTCATCATAGCATGAAACAGCGTCACAAAATTAGTAATATTCCAAAGTTTCGTTGCGAAATGTTGTAAAATGCGGAAAATATAGCCTTGCGAAGTTTGCAACTTTCAGTCATTTTAGATTACAAACGGGAAATCGACAGCCTCAAAGGGTTTGGGGTTATGCTCTTTCAAGCTGTGATGAAATTTTTGTAGAGATCAAAATTTAGTCTATTACGCAAGTGGTCAATTAGCCATTCCGAAGTTGATGCGTGGACTGGGAACGAGTGTTAAAAAGTGCCCAAATTAAGAATTGAACCAAATCACTAAAAAGAGCACCTCAAAATTAGTAGGTATACAAAGTTTGAAGACATTTACACGAATACCCTTCGAATTAAAGGTATTCATGTAAACGTCTTCAAACTTTGTACACTTACATGTACTAATTTTGAGGTGGTCTTTTCAGATGATTTGTTCATTTCTTAATGTTGGCACTTTTTAACACTCGCCCTCAGTCCACTCATCAACTTTGAAATGGCTAATGTACGTCATCAGGTGTTCAGTATTATCATATGAGAAAAATGAAGTAATATATATATATATATATATATATATATATATATATATATATATATATATATATATATATATATATATATATATATATATATATATATATATATATGGTTGGATAATTTACTCATGAATTATTAATCAGTTTGAGATCATTAGTTCAATCCAATGAGATGCCCAAAAGGCCTTATATTAATTGACACGGAACGAACTAAAATTCCTACCTTGAGCACAAGCTTCACAAGAAAAACCAGTGTAGTTTTCAAAACAGGTCATATTCTCCACAAAACTGATCTGATCGTGGACATCGCTTGTCACATCATGCACCGCAGATTGAAGCGCGATCTCTCTGATCACTATTTCCGATTGGACTTTCAATTCAAGTGAACTGATATTGGATAGCAAAGATTGAAACTGAAACTCCGTCAAATCATTATTATCAGAAACCAAATGACTTTCGTCCAAAGTGAAGATGATGACACTATGATTGTCAGAAACTGGGACGTCTGACTGGAGTTCAGCATTGTAGCTCCGCCCGGAAAGGACAAGGGAAATTCCTTCAGCGGATAAATCCACAGACGTGGATATCTATACAAGAATGTAGGTAACATTTATTTATTTATTTATTTTCTTTATTTAGCTTCGCCTTGACAAAAAAACGTACACAATACAAGTACAACGATTCATATACACGAGAAATAACAAGAGGCGGGGACACCACAACAGTTTACACCAATTACTGTGGATACAGACGAAAATAAATCAACTAATTAGTTTAGTAGCAACAGGGATCGGCATCGATTAGATTGCGCGATGTGTTGCACTGTATTATATCTAATGTTATCTACGATGTGACTTGTCCTGGCTGTTCCAAAACATAAAGATGGCTGCAGACGCGATTCTTCGAATACGCTAAACCCAGTGAGGTATCTCTATACAGGGTGTCTAAAAAAAACGCTACCGGAAATTCAACAGGCTGTTGTGCGTCATAAACGTAGCTAAACAGTTCGAATTTTACATAGGAAGAAAGAGTCGCAACGATGAGAAATGGCTACACACTTGTCAAATAAAAATATCCGGTCGAAATCACATTCTTCCACCGTTGGGAATTGAAAATACATTAATTATGCAAAGTTAGTCAATCCAAAAGCAACGCAAGCCTGCTGCTAGCTATTTGTTTCAAAAACGTTTTGATAGCGAATGTTCTCTGTTCAGGGGTTAATTGAACCATGTTTCGTTATTACAGTGGCGTAGCTGGCTTAAAAAAGTCGTCCCGCCGAAGTCGGGCCCCTCGCACCGAAGGTGCGACCTTTCTGGAGGGGTTCGGGGTCATGCACCCCCCTTCCCCCCGAGAAAATTTGAAATCTAGAACCTCGGAAATGGCATTTTCTGCGATTTCGAGGGTGGAAGGATGTCACTAAACAAAGTTTCCATACACCTCTAACAGGAGTATTTTCCCTTCGTAAAATACAAAAAATGCCATCTGGCTCAGACGCCTCAGAGAAGATCTACAGTGTGAGCTCAGAGAAGTGCTGTGTTAGGCAAAAATATTTCCCTCTGCACTGAGTCTGCAGCACAACGAATAATTAAACACTGCACCTTGTATAATGTCTCACGCACTGACGCACCGATATGATGTTGAAATCACAGCAAGTAGTTACAACACTGCGTATAATGATAAAACCACTGCGTACAGTCAATGCTCAAGGTACCGCGTATAATGTCTCAAGCACCGCGTATATTATGAAATGTCTCAAGCACCGCGTATATAATGTTAAAAGCAACTATTTGGATAATGTTGCGTGTAGCCAATATATAATGTCAAAATCATCGCGTATAATGCTCAAACTCGAAGCACCGCGTATAATGTAGAGAGCACCTCGCATATAGATAAAAGCACCACATATATAATGCTAAAAACACCGAATGAAATGAAATTCCGCTATGGCTTTCCATAAGGTTCGTCACGCTCGTTGAAGCCATTGTATACAAATCACAAAAGCAATATCAAATATGATATGGATAATGACCTACCAGCGTCACAGTCGTGAATACTCGCGCAGAAAGCTTCGTCAGAAAGGTTTGAATATTAACAACCTCCACCTTCATAAATAGCGGGACTTCGGCATTAAAAACAACCTTTCTGGGCATGCGCTGCCCCAATTATCCAACTAGAAACCAGAATTTATTGTATAAGATAGTATTGCATATTCCGCTGTCACAGTGATTTCGGTTCCCCCGTGAAATCGGTGACATCGGTTCCCCCTCGAATAAAATTCCTCTATTATAACCGGAACTTAATGCCTATCGCAGTACCGGCAGAATTTCCCTTGTTTTGATCATTGAACTATATTTTATATACAATATAGTTCAATGGTTTTGATAAAAATAAGCGCGGGACTTTTTTCCAAATTTGCAGTCATTAATGAAAATCTAACTAAACAATGATATAGATTTTAGACTTTACATAAGTATTTCGTATCATTTCAAACAAAACTGATTGAAACTAGTATATATTATAAATACAGTATTAACATGGGTCTTGATGTCAATTTCGTGTCTGTAAAATGAGGTGTATTTCCAGGTATAAAGACAAAAAATTACCATAAGGAACAAAACTGACTAATTCAATTTCCTAATTTTTGAAAATTTTCAGTAAACAAATTCAAAATAATGATTTTATATATCAAATACCGGGCCGATCACTCTCTCGACGGTCGCCATGTTGGACATCAAGGGAAATTCTGCCGCCTGCCTGTACTGTGATAGGCATAAAGTTCCGGTTATAATGGAGGAATTTTATCCGAGGGGGAACCGATTTCACGGGGGAACCGAAATCACTGTGACACCGCCACATGAAAGTCAGTAGCCTGCGTGGCAGGCTCTCTGGGTTTGGGGGAGAAAAATTATTTTTTTGGGGGGGGGGCTTCCCCCAAACCCAGAGAGCCTGCCACGCAGGCTAGAAAATCAGCGGAACACAAGACATGCGATTCACGAATTGCGCAAGTAAGCAACAAATTGCATGGAAATTAGCTAATTCTGCAGGGTATCATTTGCTAGACAACAAAGAGGTCAAAGAGCAGACAGAAATATTGCGTAAACTTTAAATAAATGACAAATGAAAGCACTGAAAATGATCATAATTAATATTTAAATTTTCAGAATAAGCAAAGCTGTGATTTGGCTTCACTATAAAACATTTACTCATTTTTGGAAATTGTTAGTCCCGCCCGGCGGGATAGCGGGACCGCTGGCTACGCCACTGGTTTCGTACCAAATTCATATTGAGTTATTGTCTCACTAAGACGAAGATTGACGAGTTGAGCTTATTTTAGATAATTTAACATTCAATTTTAATTCCCTCTTGGGAATTGTTTATGGTTCGTTTTTCACGCAATTCCCAACGGTGGAAGAATGTGATTTCGACAGGCAATTTTTATTTGACGAGTATGTGGCCATTTCTCATCGTTACGACTTAAAAAGAGTATCATTGCAAAGCTAAATAACTGTTCTTTCGTCCTATGTAAACATTGAATTGTTTAGCCATGTTTATGATGCACGACAGCCTGTTTAATTTCCGTAGCGTTTTTTTTGAGACACCCTGTTTATCTGGAGCAAGAACTTCAGTGGTTCGGACTTCGGAGTTTGTCTGTTAACCGAGTCAAATCCGAGTCCGAGACAAATCTGAGCCCGAGTCAAATGTCCGAGTCATTGTTTAATCGATGGTCTTTGCAGTTCAATGACTTAGTACCCTAATCCTAACCATAATCCCACTCCTAACTTACCCTAACCCTATTCAACTGTCAATTTTATTCAATTTCGGAGTTTGTCGGTTACTGACCGACTCAAATCTGAGTTCGAGTCAAATGTCCGAGTCACTGTTTGACTGTCTTTGCCGGTAAAATGAGTTAGCACTCAACCCTAAACTTACACCTAACCCTATTCGACTGTGAATTTTCTTCACTTTCGTCTTTTTTTTTTACGCAACTCGGCCGTTTGACTCAGACTCGGGACTGACTCGGACTCGGATTTGACTCGGTAAATGGATTTACTCCAGTGGTTCGGCCTGAGAAAAATGAAGCCAAGATGGCGGCCATTGACTTCCATCTGCTCTTAAGTTCATAAACAGTTTTTATACCATTTTCCCCAGCTAAATCCAGTTTTTTCTAACGGACCGTATCACTAATCAACTTTTCAGTTCATAAAATTATAATATTAGTCTTTAAATCGAAGTCAAAATACGCAACTTCGGCACACTCCTTGCCAAGATGGCGGATATTGAAGAGCTATAGGACGTCAATCTCTTTCTATTGTTTTTGTCTGCACGGTTAAAACGAAGCTTGTTTCGCTTTTTGGACTGGAGTTCTCGCTCCAGATATATATGGAGCTCACTGGCTGTTTAGCTCTACAAAAAGGGCGATAGGACATCATCAAACTCTGGAACGTACGTGCAACACATTTTAAATCTACACTATTCCTATGACCACATTCACACTGACAACGATGTGTCTGCTTTCATTTCAAACCTATAATTACTGAAAATTCACGAATACTTTACCCCGCTAATTCTCGCACACCTAACTTTCTCTTGTTGCTTAGAGCACTCTATATTAAATTCCATTCACTCAGTTTAAATACTGGTCTCAAAGCTGCAATACGCCCACATGCCATCACAAACGATTGTAAATGTCGTTATAAACTGTCTCAAGCGTTGCATATATTGTCGCCAAGTAAAGAAAAGTGTGTAATCACAAAACAATGTACAACTAACTGAGTGGCCAACTTATCACAACACCCACAAGCCACGCCCTTTAAAAGTTATTACACCTGCCACGTACATCCATGTAAGAGTATAAGTCACATGTAAAAAAATAGTTGCAAACAAGTTTAATTAAACTTACTGTGATCAACAACTTTTGTTTGTACGAGTTTAGTTGCAAGCCCAAATACGACGGTGGAGCCATGAGTGTGAGATTACCGCGAATGAGCAAGCCATCTGCGCCAGCGGTTGCCATCGCACCAGCACTATTTGGCGTAGCTAACCATGCACCCAGGGTAGAACCTGCATTTACGGAAACCACATTTAAGGGACTGAATTCACAGGATAAATAAGCTTAATTATATTGGTTGAAAATAGATTGTATGACAAGGTGGAATAACTCACGTCACGTGCAATAATTCATGTTACGAACATAAAGCACAGTCTACTAAAAGGGTATTCATTTAAAAGCTTAAAAATATGACTGGCTACAATATTTCGTTGTCATGTTTTATACCAAGACACTTTCAGGTTTACAAATGTACCTACAGTACATAGACTAAATTTGGGACCGGTCATTAATAATGGGAGGGGGGGGGCAGTGGGTGATAAATACCAAGACCTTTATTCTCAAGACGCCCCTACCTTCCAGGAAAACCGGGGAAATTTTTTAAAGAAAACCTAGAAAACCAAAGTATGGAAATGATTCGACTTTTCCAGTGAATCCACTGATCTACCACCACATACCAGTGAAAAATGTAGTGATGTTGGCGGCAACGAATCCTCGAGCTGAAATGCACTGTGTACCATGGCCATAACCAAAACATGATTGACAGCCTTGTTGGTTCCTGGCATCCAAATTGAATGTTCCAGCCTTGCACCTGCTACACATGTCACCTTCGGTATTTATCTTGCATTGACAAACTCCAGACGTTATATCACAGACACTGCTTTCCGATCCAGCACTGTCACATTCACAAACTAAAGATTCAAAATCAGTGAGAGACTGAAGACAGTCAGTGCAATAAATCATCAAAACTTTCCAACGAGAGGGCACTTTAGTTGGAAAGAAGATAATAATTGAAGGGTTTTTGTAGATGGAACGGGAGATTGTATACAATTTTGAGACCTAACCAGCAATGAAAAATGCAAACTGTACGTTGATATTACGACGTTGCATTGTTAATATGTTTTTGGTTGTATTTTCGGAATAAGCTATTCAATGCTATTATGGATCAAAATCAGTGGCGGATTGCCAGTTACGGGGCCTGTACCTAGGTAAAATACGCGGGCCTTGAGGATGATATTCCCACGAAAGTTCAGCTGATTTAGCCGATAACGAACGTGTACATGCAACACGGCTCATAAATTTCTGGATCTTTGGAATTTGGACTTAAATTCAGTCTCTTCTTTTACGTTTGCCCTCCTCCCTTTCCTTTATTTTTATTGAGAAGGTCAGCGGAAATATCCTCTAATTATGACAGAACTTCATAAGTGCTGAACATTGTGCAATTAAATAGCGTGCAGGCGTTACGGTGAATGTCAACACTCATGAAAACCAAGGAACTTATAATTTTTGGATTAGCTGCTATATCAATGCCTCATTGCTTAATTAAGGACAAAAAATAATAATTCTATAAATAAAAAGTGCATTATCTGAAAATTACGGCCCTCTTGAAAGCCCAGGCATGTAGGCTTCAGCATACTCAGTTGTAGAACTTGTAGGGTGTTGTTGATGGAAATTATTGAGTGGAAATTTATATACATTTTTTTATTAGACGTAACCAGGAACAGCTGGAAAAAATATTTGATTGCGATTCCATATTTGATTCCATATTTGATTGCGATTCCACTCCACCTTGCTAGGGCAAGGTAAGATCTAACTAATCCTGGCTGGCTTGTTGGTCGCAATTAGTTTGCAAATTCGCCTCAGAAAACGCCAGCAATGCAGATGCAAAAATTCTCTTAACCCCAGGCCCACCGTTTTTGTAACAACTTTGAGAGAGAGGTCTATTACAATTATTACACTTCAGGTAATTTTTTAACATCGAAGTACAAATTTCAGACAGTGATTTCCTCGGCGTTCCATAGCGCCATCATTAGCTATGCAGTCCAAAATCATGGATATCAAAGATTGACGTATAGTATACCAGCATGACGTAATATTTTTAAAGTTTATCACCTTTGCAATTTCCTTGACCAAATCCATGATATTTGGGCAAACAATAAGAGCATCTTCGACCACCAACACCAGCATAACAATCACAATGGCCTCCAATTGGGCTACATTGACTACTTTCCCTAGATCCTTTGGGATCACAGTCGCACGCTACATAATGATAACAAAAAATGAAAAATATCACGTTCCTTCACTTAGATGTTGTTGGGCACTCTATGAAGTCAATTGATGTCTGCTAGTAACAATGCTGCGAAAGAGCAGATCTGATGTGACCGTATTATACAATATGCGCTTGGTGTGCATGAGCATGCATATATTCTATCGAAGGGAAGATGGCTGTGAAACTCGTTAGAATAACAACATAACTCATTATCTATGTTAGTCAACGTTTATTCATAAATCTGCATGGTCCTTCAAAGTCACGTGTGTATTTTGCCTATTCCACCTTGGAAGAGCAATTTTCAATTTCACTAATGTTCGAGTCACACATGGGTAACTTTCCTAAAACATTGCTATTGGTTAGTTGGGCAAAATACAATACACACGTTACGGCGAAGGGCCGGATTTATGAGTAAACGTTGACTAACATAGATAATGAGTTACATTATTATTCTACTGAGTCTCACAGCAATCCTCCCTTCGATAGGCTATGGTGTGAGCAAGCTCATGTGTACAAAAACGTATGGTGGTCAACCGTCATGCATCTCGTATCTAGACGTACCAAGCTCCACTGCTGAGGCGTTGGTGGCACTACATTCGCCCGGCACTACATTCGCCCTTTCTTTTAGATGTTATTGAACCTCCTGCTGGGTTAGTGGGTGTTTATTAGCAATAATTCCGTAGTAGTGATACATATATATTATTTATCTCACTCCCCAAAGGGGCTTTTCAGTGACCGATACTCTAGCCCATGAGATTCCACCTCTGGTTCTGCAAAGGAGGTTTGGTACCTGCATCAGGCAGTTTTATATTAAAATTTTGCTTTAGTCGTATATGAGAAGTTTGCTTCCTGCTCGACTCTATCAAACACCAGAAATTTTCTAAAAAGATGGTTGTTGCTGAATCTCTAAGGAAAGCAAGCAACATAATGCTAGCCAATCTAGATTCATTTAATTATGCCTCGTGCCCTTGCTTGGGAACTTTGCTAAATGGAGAGGTTAAACGGCTTGGGACAATAGGACTACAGATCTTACGCGAGAAGACTTGAATGGCTATAGGACGCAATTATATAAATTACCAAATTTATAGGAAAGGACTTCACCAATAGTAAGGTTTATTCTCAACTTATGATTTTCAAAATAATGAGGGATTGATCTGTATGATATTTACTGTCAGTACAAGTACGAGCCAAATTATCATACTCTTCAGGTACATACATAGGAATGTCATGTTTATCGACTGTTTTAAAGATACAGAGAGGTTAATATGTTAATCAAGGCAAAATTTGTGTCGGACTTACAGACATTGATTACGCATTAATTTTCTTTGAATTTTCAAGATCAATTATTATTTAGATTGATAAGCTTAATACACACTTCCGGAATCTACGTCACCTTGACTGTAGAGCCTCTTTTTCATGATCGAGATATTAGGCTTTACCTAATGTCACGTACACGAAAACGAGGCTCTATAGCGAAAATGACGTACGTTTTGGAAGAGTGTATTAACATTCATTTTAATGTATTTGAATGATGACATGGATTTGAATCTCACCTAAAGCACCATCATACATTTCAGCACTGAAAGAAAATACCACATCAGAACAACTGGAATCAATAGCGCCAGTACTAGTAAGATATGTTGCATTGGTGAAACAACGTAATAAAGTTGCGACTGTATCGACTTCGTCGTGAATTCTAGTGGGAGTTAACTCAGGCTTGAGAACTAGGGAATCCACCAATAAACCATTTACTGCACCACTTGTGGAACTTTTTGAACTGACGGTAATGTTATAAAGTTGGTTGGCCGTTAATGAAAATGCTTCCTGTGTTAGAACTGTTCTTGCATCGACTTGAAGACGGTTTTCGGATGATGCTATAGTGATACTTAATCCATCGTTACTTTTCAATGTTAAATTAAAAGCAGTGTTGGAGTACTGAGGATTGTCGGCATATCTGATAACAAGATAGTATCGCCAGGTTATTTTTACTTGAACATTTGTGAAGTGGATTGTTGTATCTCGTGCCATGAGTGCAAAACCTTGTCCAGTATGATGGTCAAGTTCACGATCCATCTCGTAGTGTATGTCATCGTTTTCATCCTGAAATTCGGCTTCGAAAAGGAGGTAATCGAAGAGGGGAATAAAAAATCCAGGTTTTGGTTGTGTGCACAACTGGGCTTCGATGTTTGGTCTGCAGTTACATTGTCCTAGAAAACAAAAAGGTTTTTCTAGGCTAGAAATTTCTAGGTTCTAATGCTTATAATAATGCATCACATCATCGTCCTAAAGATTTTTACAAAATTTTCGGAAGCCAATTTAAAGAAAGATATAAAGTCTTAACAACAAAATAGATCGCTAGATTATCTGTACCGTTTGTAACATTTTCGAGCGTATATGGTTGACGTGTAATGAATATTACAGCAATTTTCGTCCAAGCACAAACCGCAAACATTTTCGCGCGTTTGTTTACGTTTGAAACGTGGCGTTTACCGTTGGAAACGGAATGTTTCACTGCTCATGTGACGTGTTATAGTAAAAAGCCTAATTCAGTTATTTTTCATGTTTTGATGTGCTTTCGTGTACTTTTCAGTATTTCCAAGCTCACGATATTGTAAGAGCGACCAAACTTGTTTATATTCATACTTTTTGTGACTAAAACGTATTATCATGGGCTTGGAAATATTGAAACGTGCACGGAAGCACGTCAAAACATGACAGTTGCGCCAAAAATAGCTTAAGGCTTTTCAATGTGACACGTCACATGAGCGGTGAAACATTTCAGTTTCCAACCGTAAACGTCCCGTTTCAAACGTAAACAAACGCGCGAAAATGTTTGCGGTTTGTGCTTGGACGAAAATTGCTGTAATAAGGCGAACTACAAAATTATTTCATGATATAATCAGCAAAGTTTCTGATTTATTGGTAGAATTTTGGAGTAAAGGAAAGGCTATACATCCAAAAACTTTAGATTACTCAGGAATATAAATAATAAACACTTTAAACTTACAGCCTTATTTTGTTGCAAATAAGTCAAAATGAAGAATACAAAAAACGCGCGAAAATATTTGACTGAGCCAACGAAGCTATACAATGATATCGTAGTTTTTGGGGGGGAAATTTCTGGTCGTGAGTCATAGAGATTTTCCCAGATTTGTGGCTGTGAAAGTGGTCAGCCTTCGGCTTCTAGTTCTTTTACCCTGTGCCGTTCAGTGTCAGAAGTATTGACGACCGTTCAAGTACAACGAAAACGTAAAGCAATCGCATCAACTAGACTCAGAAACACAACAAATGCATTCTATTAACAAGTTAGATATATTTTTTTACATATATTGTTGATATGTTGTTGTTTTTTTAATTATTTCGTTAAGTATTATAACGTATAAATATTCCGTATAAATAGTCAAAATATATAGAGCATTCAGAGATTGGGCCGTCTGTGTTTGAACGCCAAGGACATGCAGTAAATATTTAATTTAATGAGGTGCTTGGTTACATGAAGTGCTGTATTTTACTTTCATATATTGAAAAAAATTACGTTATGTTGCAACTATTGATTGAATAGTTACACATTTCCGTTATTAAAATCATATAGTGCCTTTTTAGGGAATTTTCATTTGGGGGGGGGGGGGATGGGGCGTAGGCAAAAACTTTTCTTCTAAATAGCAAAAATTCGGGCTGTAAAAGCTTGCCCAGAGTCTAATTATTTTACTGTGACTTTAACTATGACTTTAAAGGATTAGTGTCACACTAGGAATTCGCGGACTCAAACTCCTGCTGGCGGCCATTTTTCGGGACGAGTAGATTAGATGATCTGGAAAGTGTCACAATCCGTCATATATTTAGACCATCCTTTTATATTTCTTGCTCTTTTTGTCCGATTTTTATCAGAAATGTACCAAACAAGGTATTTTTATCGCTATTTAGTTGTATTTGAGTAAAATGTAAACAATAACAAAAGCCCGCAATGCATGACCCTGACACTAATCCTTTAAATCGCGATCTCACAAAATCAGATTGATTTTATGTTTTGGGCAGGGTGTCAATCGAGGAAAATTTTGAAAATTGGGGGTCAACGAAACGCAGTTGAGACCAATGGTTAACACTACTTTTCCAGGGGCAGACTCAGTGTGACAAGAGGGGAAAGTACGATTCCCGAGGGTTGGGCACTCCCCACCCCCCAGTGCATGATATAGTTAAAAAAGGCCATGGAATCAAATGACTTAGTGACTTACCAGTTTGCTTTTCACATATTTCGTATGCTCCTCCCACATCACAAGGGCATTTCAGACAGTCAGATTCTTGTTCAGTAGGGAAATGATAGAAGCCATCCTTACATTCGTTGCATTTTTCTCCTTCTATATATGGTTTGCAAAAGCAGCTTCCGGTTTGTTGGTCACACGTTTGGCTGTTATTCAATGTCCCCAACATGTTGCAACTGCACGCTGAATGGTTACGAAAAAATGAACAGGATGGTAAAATTAAAATGCATAAGTTTAAAATTTGCGCACAAAATTAGTTTTTGAAAAAAATATCCATTTTTCTCAACAGGCAGATGTGTTTTTACTATCAAGTACAGAAAATACCGTATTGATATTGCGTAGAAGGAGATAAAACTGTTGTAATATTTATCTATGACAAGGTTCGTTCGTCGACCGAAAATCCACGAAAGCTCTGAACTTCTATTTTAGTCCTGAAAAGTCCTGGAAAAATTCTAGAATTTTAAAGTGAGCTCTGAAAGCCCTGAAATACTAAACTTGTAGGTGAGATACTGAAAGTATTAACCTTTTTGTTTAAATTGGTTGTAAAACTTTCTTGCGCTGAGCATTTCGCCTTTACTGATAGTAATATTACTTAGTGATGGCAACATTATGGTAAAAGGTTTGTTGAATATTGTAGAAATTACTTTTGTCATATTTCAAAGATTTGAAAAATCACTCGCTCATATTTCAAAGATTTGAAAAATCATTAAAAGATCACTCGCACTCACACTCAATGAGTGGAGGTTCAATTTGAGCATCTTTTGACTGTGAATGCTGTTTTTGAATAGCTGGAGGGTGAGTAGTCACATAGTAAGGTACGACACTAACCCTCCAGCTATTCAAAAACAGCATTCACACTCAAAAGAAGCTCAGATTGAACCTCCACTCATTGAGTATGAGTGCGTGTGAGCTTTTAGAATACGGGCGAACGTATTAATATATTCAGCTGTTCGTAATTTGATGAGACAGATGGCAAAATAGTTTGCGCTGCTAGTCTGTGTGATAAAAACGATTTTCTAAGCGTAATTTTTTTTAACACTTCGTACCAGCACTGGTTGCCATCAAAATTTTTTTTGCATATTGTAATTATCGAAAAGACCAATTATTATTTAAATGTGCTTATCATTGACATCAGGCCAACAATGATTACAAAATATATTGCAATTTTTAAGACATTGTCGGCATCGACAACAGGAATTTGACACTTCTTAAAACATCAATTGCAAAACTGAAGCTAATACCCTCGAGTCTATTTATTGGCCTTGAAGAGTGATAGAGCTTATCGTTACCTTGACAGTGTCCGCCAGGGGGCAATCTGAATCCCCAGTATCCTGGAACACATTCATCACACTGTCGTCCAAATACATTGTCTTTGCAATTGCACTGACCAAGAATGATATCTGTTCTACTCGTATTTTTATTGCAATAACCATTATCAGTAATACCAACCGAAAAACAGTCACAAGCTGCAAAATGGAAAGATATTAAGTCAAATTAGTCAAACTCGAGTTCCCTGAGTACTAGAATGGAACTAATGACTTCGACACAAAAGAAAACGCTACGTTACGATACTATTACGATGCGGTTGAAATGGAAAACAGACTTAACCCATCTTCAATATGGGGTTGTTGCAATGTGGAGGATAAAGAAAAACTTGAAAAATTGCAACCTCGGGGAGTAAGGATTGTGATGAAACTGGGCAGTAGTGAAGATGCATTGGAAAAATTACAATGGGAAAATTTAGAGAATATAATCATAATTATGACGTTGTAAAAAGAACAGCTCGACAGAGTAACTATAATTACAGTACTAAGTTAGTTTTTAATGATTTTAGTGCATTAGCATGCATATACTGTAGATAATTTCGTTCTTGTTACCAGATTGATATTAATGTATAGAATAAGCACTGTAATTATTTTTTTATATAGAACCCTCTTTGATAGCAGATATTGTTGTCTTACGAGATTACCCTATCGAAGTAAAGGTCTTATATAAATACATACGTACACATGTGACAACTTACGAAAACACTGATCATAATTATTTGCAAAGGTTTTGTGGTTAATGATGTTTTAGACAAGCAGTTAGCTCTTATACAAATTTGCATTGTGCGTTTTGACAATTCTGCCTTGAACATAATAGCATACACACAAACAACATATCAGTTAAGCTCAAGGTAAAATGCAGTATAAAGAACAGTAGTACTAGATTTTTAAATCTAGTCTCTGGCACAAAATAACTACAGTACTTTTAAAATTACTATACTTTGACATTCAGTTTAGGGAATATCTTTGATATTGAGAAAAATACAAATGACTGAATGCATGATGGCCGAGGTAAAATGTATTGAAGAAGGCGAGATGACATTTATGTTGATACGAAATACGCATACAGAAGAAATAAAATCATCCTTTTGAGAATAATTAGAAACACAGAAATTTCAGGAGGAAAAAGAAAAGTGGAACGGCACACAAACAAAGGTAAAATAATAGAGGCCTGAAAATCAAGAAGATGACGAGGAATTAAAGGATAGAAATAAATTATGATAAATGATAGAAGGACCTCTTATTCAGACATTGCATCATGTGAACAGAGTTACTCTACGTACGTATGCAAACATGAGGATCGTCAAGTGATTTCCCAATGTCTTTGTAAAATCCATCAGCACATTCATGACATTGTACTCCGGTGGTGTTATGATTGCAATCAATACACACACCGCTTCCAACATTGGCGTCGTAAGTACAGGACGACGCGTGCTCGTTGCAGTGGCACTCTGGGAGAAAAACATAGATCAACTGTTAGCTAGATGTTAGCTCGCAATGTGATGAATTGAGAAAGTTCATCCGAAAATAATAGTTTTTAGATTACATGCAGCCGATAGAGGATCTTGGAAGGGGTAAAATGGGAATCTATTCTTGGACTGGGAAAATGGGATTTTGGTTACAGGAACTGGAATGGGAAACCCATATTATATCATGATATTTGCTGTAATTTGGGCTAGTATTCCAAAGGTCATAGGTTCGATTCCCACCGTGGCCAGGCATATTTTTCAAGTCTGCCCGGTGTGGATATACACTCAGAGTAACATCACACAAGCACCATATTGTATCTTTTATAAAGACAGCTGTAGTTGGAAATATTGAATTTTAAATAACTTTGAGGAAATTGCCTAGGTTCCGATCTTCTCATATGAAAAAGCGCTGAAATATAAGTAGAAGACCCTAGGTCTAGGCTGGACACACTTGGCTTCATTATGATGAGAGCATCTGTAATAGATAGTTATATATATAGGTTATCATATAAGGGATGAGGTGATATCAGTTTTATCGCTCGAGGGATGATATCACAATTGTGATATCGTCCCGAGAGCGATAAAACTGATATCACCGAATCCCGAGTACGATAACCTATTTATTATATACTTGTACCTTTATCAGGGTTTGACACCCAAAAGTAAATATTTTAGAATTCAAAACAATTCATCATTTACTGAACAAATATGATTTTAGAAAATAAATAGACCATTCATATAAATAATATACAATTTAAGTCTTTCGTTTTGTATTATCGTTCTTGTTTTCTTTGATAAACTGTCGACATCAACCAACACGAACCTCGAGTCGGCCATCTTTGTTTTGACAAGCGAAATTTAGCGGGACAAAAAACGATATGCGGGACAAAAACGATATCCGGGACGATATCGTTTTTATGTCCCGCTGCTTCCTACCTGATAAAGGTGCAAGTATGTGATAATCCATTTTTTCACTTACTTTGACATTCGTTAGCATGGGTTGTATTGGCAGGTTTCCAGGGATCATTGTTATACAGCGGCCTACAATATTCACAATCTCGTCCCATCGTATAATGTTCACAAAAGCAGTACTGATTCATTCCCACACCATCGCAATACTCTGCATGACCATGGCAATTACAGCGTCCGTCTATACGAACGTCCGAGATTGCATAATAGTAGCGATTTAAGGTGACTTCAGAATTAATTAGTTCGAGTCCATCCGTACCGGGATATTCCAAGCGTAGCCTAACATGTGTGGCCAACATGTAGCTCTGAATATGGGGAGCCATGTAGTCCTCTGGTGAATAGCGTGTGTACGCCTGGAATTCCACAATTCCATTCTTTTCTGGAAATTGCCCGTTGTACTCTTCACTACATGTTACCTTGAGGTAAAAGTCATAAAATGAATAAACTGAATTAACTTTATGGGGCTTCGTCAGAGCAAGCGTCCATCACCTCTGAGATCGTGAGTTTGATTCTCGCTACGGACTCATGTGAAAACAGTCTGTCAACGCTCTGCCTCTGGCTCTGCCCGGGCGGTTGACAGGGTGGATTAGGATAAACACAGTTCAGAAAGTAATCACAATTGTTGCAAAGATAAATAGTCTAGGCTAAGTAATTAGTAACATAAGTAAGCGTAATACTTGATATAATCGGTCACTGAAAACCCCCCAATATAATATAGGGAGTGAGCTGAATAATAATTTAATAAATGTAATGTAACTTTTTCTGAATATACCTACCCGAACGCTATCATGCAGGTCTTGCTGTCACGCGAGAATATTACGTCACCCTAAAACTTATGGGATTATGAGCGGCAAAAGAAAAAAAAACCCTGTCTGAATTTGCCAGAAAATTGCCTTTTTGAATTCGTATGACACACATGCAGTGAGTGATTTTTATGCAGCTTAAGACATTTTCCACCAAAAATGGTGGACGTCGAACAATATGACCTCGAATTATTTGTCTCAACGTCATTTATAAGGGCTAAACATCAATTCAGTTTGATTTAAATCCGAAAAATAATCTTGTGTTACTGGAGGAAAAAAACTAAACTAAGTTCATTTGTATACAGCTATTTCAATTAAGGTTGTCCCCCGAGCAAAGCGGAAAAGTCGAATACGGGCGCGAAAGGCTGCTGGGAATCGCTAATAAATTCATGAATTTATTAGCGATTCCCAGCAGCCTTTCGCGCTAGTATTCGACTTTTCCGCTTTGCTTGGGGGACAACCTTAATTGAAATAGTTGTATACTGCATAGCTCTATCAGTCATGAACTGTTAATTCCTCCTTATCTGGTGAACACTGGTTTGGAACACTGGTTTGGCATGCAACTGAAGCAGTAAGTTAATGAAAAAACGTTTTAGGAATAGATCGTTTTATGATTACGATTTTCATTTTGTTACAATAATGACTCCACTACAATCCAGGGAAAAAAGCACTCGGACGCTGTTTCTTCATGGCTGACGATTACATATTATGGATGCTTTCATCTACAAACTGGTTGCATCCCGGTTGCTGCCAACAAAGTTATAGTCATGCCTCGAGCGTTCACCACCATTGTACCAGGGAAGGGGACGGATTTTCGGAGGATATTTAGAAATTGTGCAACACTCTTTGTATTTAATGTGTTTGTCCGAGTGATTTTGTCCATGATTGTATCTTCTAAAATTATAATTGTTTTATGGGGTTTGTTTTCACAAAAAATAACGTTGTGGTCTATGTCGAAAAATTCTAATTTTCAAGCGCAGATCTTCATCGTTGCAAACAAATATGAAAATATTACAATCATTACCTCTAATGGATTTTCTGTCGAAGGTGATTCACTTGGGCTTATTCCGTACGTTGAAACGCAATCTTCAGCAAAATACTGGTAAACCTTCCAAGTTATGCCACCATCATTTGATCTTTCAATAACCATTGCCTGTGGTCGTTCCGAGTAAAACGTAACCCTAATCTTGCCAGATACGTGGTATGACTTGCCAAATGTGAGGGTAATATTAACATGAAGTGGTTCAGCAATCTTCGATAGTCCACTCTGAATCGCATCCCACCAAGTATCAGATTGCCACCAAGTTGGCTGCGAGGCAAATGGAGATTCTTCATCAATCTGCATTGGGCAAAAAATAGAATATCAATTGACTGCCGCAATTGTTGCTCGAACCTTTTGCGTCCATTTCTAGGGATCCGCCATTTCTAGAAAATATTTATCAGACTTGGTGTGCAACTATTTAAGGCAGACAGTTTAAGTTTATTATCAGGGACGTTGCAGAGGTCTATCCACGAGGGTGAATGGAAGGGGGCGGACCCCACACTTTTCTTCAGGACCAGTTTTGTAATTGCCGGATTTCAAAACTGAGGAGAAACTGGGCAAGCAACCTCTTAATGTTTACATCTATGACATAAATTATACCAAATCTGTGGCTTCCCGATCACCGTAAAACGTGTTCACAGACCCCAGAGAATAGAAACATTTCACAGGGGATTATCTCCCTGGATTGCCAGACGATTAGAACCCCCCCCCCTTCCCACTCATTAGGGGCTGGCTACATCCCTGGGGCGTTGGAAGACCAATTATTTTTGGGGAGTCTGTGCCACTAATGACTCGCCGGCGAGTAGAAATATCCAGCGCATTCGAAATTATGCGCATTCAAAATTACGAACAGAATGAAAATTTTCACAGGACGTCAGCAAACCGATTTCATGGCTAGAAATGCTACAAATTTGGAAATATATTGATCGCAGGATATTAGAAAATGGGAATGAATATATATAGGAATTATCAGATATGATATGCTCCGATTCCGCCGAAAGCAACAAGAATAAGATACAACAACCACAGTGCACACATCCAAAATAATAAAATATTTTACTGACGAATACACACCTCCAATCTAAATAAAAAATCATTTGCAAATATTCGGCCTTAAAAGTACTGTTCTTAATTCTTAAACTATTTCCCCTCATTCCTTGTTGAAATTATATAAAATTATAAAAAAGTACTCTTCTTTAACCATTTTCCCCAATTCCTAATTGAATTATATAATATTCCTGTTTGAAATATGGCCGGGACCCAAATGTCCGTCATTTTGGCCAAACCGTACAGCTTTTCAAGCGAGACAAAAGATACTATAATTTACTAAGACTGTATTAAGTCACGTTCCACACGTCTAGGACCAGGTCGTCTAGGTTTCATGTTGCCGTACGAATGTACAATGCTTGATTTTACTAACTAACAAAGTTTACTTGGAATTATTAAAGTCTTTCTCCGTTTGGCGAAATAAACTTTAAACTGTGCAGTTTTTGCAATCACATCATCAAAAAACACGAGAAGATGCAAATAACAGCTTTTTCACTCCAAATTTATTTTGCTTGTCTGCCATTTTGAAAATAATGCATATAAGTCATGTAGTACTTCATGTAGTGAAATAACAATGTCTCTGCCAACCTTGTTTCCCGGCTCTTCCCTCTTTAAGCCCAGGTCACACTACACAACGATAACGATACGATAACTTGTATACGCGCGCTGATTGGTCAAAAATTTATCGTTATCGTCCAACTGAAAAAAAAATCGCTCAGGTGAGCGATTTTAAAATCGTTATCGTTATCGTCAAACGATAATTTTATCATTTTCGTTGTTGTGTGGACACTAACACAATTTTTTTGCCAATTATCGCGTGTTTACAATTTATCGTATCGTTATCGTTGTGTAGTGTGACCGGGCCTTTAGTCTTGCCTGAGTTTGAGGGTCAAATATAGGGTGGGAGCGTGTTTATGCAAATCTTCATACTTTATAATTATAACGTGAAGGATGGCAGATTTTCATTTGTTTGTATTAATGAATTTGCGCGCCCGCGAGACGCAGCGCAAAATAAAACATAACTAATTAAAAGTTGCGACAATGATAATACAATGGAGAGAGTCATTCGACGCAGTTGTGAGCTGACATACGACCTATCTATGTCTTTCAGTGTTGAAAACTGTAGTTTGTATTAGATTTTATTGTAGCATTACCTGCTTATTGTTTTGTAAACATTCCTTCCATGCATGTGAAGTAAAACCATAACCTAGTCATAATGTTGTATCTCGAAAAGTATAATATTATATATCGTACCGTGCGTCTAAACTATGCATGTGATTAAATAATTAAGTCGACGATTCGCATTTAGAAGCTTTTTCCATTTTGACACAGACTGTTTTCAATCAATTTAGAGCGTTCATTTTGAATTCAAAATTTAAGTTAATATCTTGGCGGGAAAATTGCCACCAGCAAAAAGCGGCCCACTTGCAAGACCGGGTTAAGCACTCTGTCCTCTAATATTATCTTACAAAATATTCACCTAATGAAGCCAACAAAAGGCGTACAAAATTGTAAAAGAGCAACAGAAAGATATTGCTATAAACTCTTTTCTACTTCGACTATAATTTTTTCCATGACCAAGTTCGTTTTATATAGACGCCTGTTTACTGTATATCAGGTCGCCAAAGTCGAGATTCCTGCTGTATGCCTGTGACAGGAGTTAAATGGTTTTGCCGCGGCTTATTTTGTGGCTAAATCAAAATGTAACGGCGTACCCTAATCTAATTTAAGCCAATTAGCCTTTCTCGCGGCTCACTGTGGATTCATTCGCCAATTTTAGGGTATTGCCTCACGCCGACACCGCAAAAGGCGAGTTATAATTGCAAATTTTAAAAGTCGCTTTTCACTTTGTTTAGACTGTCTATAGATTCTCTGACGTGGAAATTGTAGACAATATACCCCAAATATAAGCCCGCGCTTGACACGGGCTGATTAAGTCATTAATTAGTTAACCCTATAATAGTGATTAACGAACAAACAAACTGAATGTTTGAACACGACCTGTGCGTAAAAATATCAATATCTGTCCAGGTATCAGATATAATGCAACTATCCTATACATTTTGAAAAATGGTGAATTACTGAAGGGATGTTACATTTCAGTAACGATCTCCGATTCTTTTCTGTGCATGGAAAAATCCCAAATATATATTTCCCAAAGCTTTTCATGTCTCAGGCTTTCAGCATTTTTCAGCGTTATTCAAAAGATAATTTCACTGCAATTAATACAACCTCCATGGCCGGTATGACTAGAGAGCTAGGATTTATTGCTTGGAATTTTATAAAGCGAAAACCTACATACAATTTTAGGGGCTAATGCGAAAAAAATATTTAGAGACCCAGTGCTTTGCTGAACACTTTGCATTTTGGCTCGCTTATCGAAAATATTTTTGCGTGTGGAAAATTTAAGCGTAAATATATAATTTTATCTAGTATATAAGATTTAATCAGCGTATGTTGTCTTTTACAATAAAGTGTCTTCATGGTTTGATTCGTTCGTATCGTTTGCCTGACAACGAGAAAGCTTGGAAGTTTGAACGGCATAAATCGGCCCATCCCAATAAATATTTATGATAGAACCTTCTTTATTTGTACAGTTAAATATGGTGAAGTTTAAAAATCTTTAACTTTATATTCGTACAAGTAATACATACCATGTATTCAGGAGGGTGCATGTTAAGAGAGCTGTTTGCATCACAAATGAAGCATTTCTTCTCGGGTGAGATTTCACAATAACTTGCGCTCGGCATGCCGCACGTATTCGAAGCTGTTACGTTGCGTCTTCTCGCCGCGTTCACAGGCTGGGGGAAACAAGGTCGTGACTCTCTAGTGAGAAAATCGTAGCACGGAGCTGCAGTACAACTTGAAGAATGCCATTCTATACATAACACGAATATGAACGCCTTTATGAGGAAAAACTGAAAATCTTGAATCATATTCCAGTTTGTCGTTATATATTTCCTTATTACTTAGTGAATATTACACGATTGTGAAATCGTGCCAAAATAAATACGTGAATTTTCAATAATTATGTAGACATATTTAAGTCAAAACTAACAACTTCTCACACTGCATGAGACGCCAATCTTAATTTATGCTATAAACATCAATAAAAAAATAATAACGCTAATGTTTAATTAAATCTAGCCACAAGAAGCTATAGTCACATTTGCATGCATGAAACGGAGACGAAATCAATCAAGGACAAGACAAAGTAATTTTAATTTTGTTGTCCCTAGTCGCAGTTAGCTTAAGACAGGGTTAAAAATATTGCTCCACCAACTGGTTTGAAACAGTATTTTCAAATAATATCAAGAATTATCCGATCGCAGCCAATGTTTCCGTTATCTTCCGAAGCTGAATACTTAAGCTATCGGTTGTTGGGTGTAAGGGATTTGGCGGGAAAATAAGAAAACCCATCGGCAATATGGCGGGAAGATATCGTCCGCATTGGCATATAATTCACAGAGCAAAAATATTTTGTAGATGGAAATTTTGAGTGTAAATTGTGTACATTTATTAAGACCTAACCAGGAACAGCTGCGAATAGGACACATGGTAAAAGTCGAACCTGCAGCTCTGCGATTCCAGTGCAGCGCTCTAACCAACCGAGTCCAGTTGTCGAGCTCATGCATGTTAAAATCATGATTAACAGCAGCATATATTTTTTGGATCCTCGCCGACAATCAACAATGGTATAGTACTTATGATATTTCAAAAATTAAAAACATATAAATTTATAATGCAATTGACCATTTGCGTAATAGACTAAATTTTGAACTAAACAAGTCTAGACAAAAATTTCATCACAGCTTGAAGGAGCATCACAAAATTAGTAATATTCCAAAGTTTCGTTGCAAAATGTTGTAAAATGCGGAAATATAGCCTTGCGAAATTTGCAATTTTCAGTCAGTTTAGATTACAAACGGGAAATTGACAGCCCCAAACCCTTCGAGGCTGTCAATTTCCGGTTTGTAATCTAAAATGACTGAAAATTTCAAACTTCGCAAGGCTATATTTTCCGCATTTTACAACATTT
>CACRXK020004073.1:0-16923 GCA_902702795.2 Paramuricea clavata
GTTTGTTTGATCATACAGTGTGTGTATACATATTCATACCTTCGATAACGATGTGAACATTAGCTGTCTCAACTTTGAAGTACCAAAATGATGTCTATATTTATTCACACTACGATGTCCATTATATATTGTGCCTGATATTAGGCTGAAAGTTGGAAAATATTTGCCAGAAACAAGCTTCGCGCCTTGGCGAAGCATGCATTTTACTCTAAAGCAAATTATTGTTGTGAAAATCCTTATAAATCATGCAACCAATCGTAGCGCTCATTACAAAAAGTATTTAGCGGTAAACCAATCATGTTTATTGTAACAACATCCTCAAAGCACATGTCAAGGTCAAATGTATAAACCAATCACAACGGAGTTTAGAAGAGCCTTTACCAGGGTCTTCTCATTTTTCACGCGCCATGTACGAAGAAGACCCTGGGGACGAGGTTGATAAATTTGTACACAACCAATCTCGTTCCCCGAGCCTGCGATCCTCGGGAAGGAACGCGAGGCTCTGGGATAATCCGTTGCCGGAAGCCAGGAATTATGGCTAGGATTGAACTACGCATTCCATTTCAACGGCCAATCAGATTCCTCCCTGAAACGGATTATCCCAGAGCCTCGCGTTTTTTCCCGAGGATCGCAGGCTCGGGGAACGAGATTGGTACACAACGTCATTCGAATTCTGTGACGTCAGAAAATGCGACCCGAATGATCGAACGAACGACAAACAAATCTCAAATGCTTTTGCTAAAATACATAAGTCGCGCGGGGATCTGGCACGAGTAAAAACTGTAAACGTTGTCAAGAATAGGTGGCTGCCATCGCTTCGCTCGGCAGCAATAAAGTATTTAGAATTTCGCGTCGAAAATTTGATACATTTTACACTGAAATCGAATTGAAAACAACAAAAAATTCTGGGGAAATATGTACGAAAGCTTCGGTTGGATAGGGATACAACTACCTGGAAAATACAAGGAGAACTTCGACGTTTCGAGCGAAGGCGCTTCGATCTGTACTGTTTAATAGTGTTTGTATACATCGTACTTGACCTTTGCTGATAAATATAATCTCAATAATAAGTATTATATATTTTTATGCTTTAAAATTTACATTTAACTCTTCTGTCAGAATTTATGGTATACGTAGTGACCCGGTAGTGTTAGGTATGACAGTAATGAGTATATAAAAGGTCAAGTATGATGTATACAAACACTAAACAGCACAAGTCGCTTCGACTTCGCTCGAAACGTCGAAGTTCTCCTTGTATTTTTTCAGGTAGTTGTATCCCTATCAATCCGCAGCTTTCCCACATATTTCCTCCAGAATTTCTAGTTGTTTTCGATCGATTTCAGTGTAAAAAGTATCAAATTTTCGACGAGAAATTCCAAATACTTTGTTTATATAGAACTCACGTTGGAAATCCAACGTACTATATCTGCCGTTAGCCAATCACAGGCCTGAATCAATTCGATTTCTCCAGAGCTATGCCCACCCTTAACCTGCAAACGGGCATGCTCGGGGAACGAGATTGCGTCACATCCGGCGTTTAAGGCACTCTCGCCCTAGTCCTTTTACACTCACGGTTAAGCAAAAATCGCCAACTTTGAGCCCCTGAAAGTCCATGAAGATCAAATTTTCGAATTATAAAATATATTGCAAAAGTTCTTAAAATCATCTAAACTATCTAAATAGACTAATTCCCAAACTATGACATAGGCACTTTAAATGTTCGAGGAT
This sequence comes from Paramuricea clavata, assembly GCA_902702795.2. NCBI lineage: Eukaryota > Metazoa > Cnidaria > Anthozoa > Malacalcyonacea > Plexauridae > Paramuricea > Paramuricea clavata. Next base: position 1,729 of record CACRXK020004073.1, read on the forward strand.
TATCAGGATTATAATTAACTTCTAAAGATTTGTGATAGTATTCCAGTAAGGCTGATCTAAAGGAATTGAAGCAGTTCGTGTCATAATTTAGTTCATCTACGAGAGAGTTCCATATTCGACACGTTCTGACAAAAAACGACTGCTGGTAGGTATTGGTTTTACATTTGCGGACGACATATTTAGCGTTATTACTTGATGATGATCGTGTCGTTCTTTGCATAATATGAATGTCAGGAAGAGCAGACATTTCTACCAAACCGTGTGTGATTTTGAAGAAGAGGATCAGGTCTAGGTATTCATGCCAGTAAGATACGGGAAGAAGATGCAAGGATTGTAATCTTGTTTTATAGTCTACGTCTGTCGAGAATGGCAAGTTCAAAATATATTTTGTTGCCCGCCTCTGAGTTCTTTCTAAAATGTCAATAAGTTCAATCGTCTGCGGTGCCCAAATCTGGGAGGCATACCCGAAATGAGATCGAACCAGTGCAAGATACAATGTTCGTCTTGGTGCAGTACTTTTGATGAACATGGTATTTCTTCTTATATAGCCTAACCGTTGGTTTGCTTTTGACGCCTGATGGTGAACTTGCGTTTTCCACGTAAGGTTTGATGCTATACACACACCAAGATCTCTTTCAGTGTCGGTTGTGTTTAATTGGTGATCGTTTATCATATATGTTGACGTTACTGGTGTAATCTTTCTCGTTATTCGTTGCTGCTTGCATTTCTTTTCATTGAAGGTCAAACCAGATACAGATGACCAGTGTTCTAAGTTTCTAAGATCACTTTGAAGTAACATAGCATCGTCCTGACATTTGACAGATGAAAATAACTTTGTGTCGTCTACTTCGCTGGTCTTTACTGAATCACGAAGATCGTTAAAGCCGGATAACTATTCTCGAGTATATGTTGATATAATGCACATACTTCGTATGCATAGCATGGGAATACCGCGGCCAACTTTCACTTGTTATCTATTATAATTACTGACCCGAATCAAAAGTAATTATTTTCGGCTGGAAGACTACTGTACGTTGCTGCTTGTCGGGACCGTATGACAATGAACCTATCCAACGTTACACTAGACATTTGACATGCATATAGACATAACCATAGGCACTGTAGTGCATTGTGATAGAACAGATTTCAGTTTAATTAATCGCCCTAAATTAAAATCTCCACAAGCGGAGGTCAATTATAGTGTTCTAGTTTACATATTATCATTAATGATAAGGTTTACTCAACTAGCGTATTGGATAAACACGGGAATAGAACTTATGGTGTATTCTGCACATGCGTATATCTAGGATAAAATCCCACAAGCGCAAACGAAACTATTTCTCTATAAAATTGAACTGAAAAGACTCACAGCGACCGTTTCCTACGGTTGCCCATTAGGGACACGCTTGTTCCGTATTAAATCACATTCGTTCTGTGTACTTGAAGTAGTTTTCCTTAATAACAGAGCGTTTCTGTATAAATGTGCGGCGTTTCCGTAGAAAATCCAGACGACTTCCGCAGAAATATAGACGCTTTCCGTACAAATGTAGACTTCTTCCATACAAATGTAGATGCCTTCCATAGAAATTTTATGCGTGCCTTCCATACAAATGTAGATGCCTTCCATAGAAATTTTATACATGCCTTCCATACAAATGTAGATGCTTTCCGTAGAAATTTTATGCATGCCTTCCATACAAATGTAGACGCCTTCCGTAGAAATTTTATGCATGCCTTCCATACAAATGTAGACGCCTTCCGTAGAAATTTTATGCATGCCTTCCATACAAATGTAGACGCCTTCCGTAGAAATTTTATGCATGCCTTCCATACAAATGTAGACGCCTTCCGTAGAAATCTAAAACTAATGCGCGCGCATAGTCCGGTAACTATGGTAACTCCAGTTGCTATATTATTCAAAATGGCGGCATGTGAACAGTGTGCGCACGAATTTCCTCTTCCAAATTGTAATTTCTGTCCCAATTGCGGTCATAAAACAACAGGTAAGATCGTACAATCAATTATAATATATGACAAATGTTTGGTGTGATGTGACGTTTTGTTGTTTTTAGTCACGGAAATCAAAACTCCACATGGGTCATGGGATAGTACTGTTTTATTTATATTGCCCTATATATTAAGTGATAGTAGTCACTAGTACCAGGGGCGGATCTAGGGGTCGTCAAATCAGTCACGCGACTAACGTAAAAATTGCGAACCTAAAGTGCATATGACATGAAATTTCTTATTTTCTTAAATTAAAGAACTCTTTAAGTTGTAGTGTAACTTATTTTTCAGTTTCTTGTTTTTATGGTTTGTTCCCGAGATATTTCAGTTTGTTTCATATGTAAATGAGTGTGAATATGTCCGCTAATTTATGACGTCATGTTGGTTATAAATGTATTAACTCTAAAAACTGTTAATATCAGATCACGTTTTTCTCCAGTATTTTATCACATCTACCAGTGAGTGAAGTTAGAAATTATTATCTTGGATGATAGCCGTGATATTCAACCATTTTGAAGAGCTTGCAACCAACATGACGTCACAAATTAGCGGACATATTCACACTCATTTACATATCAAACAAATTGAAATATATCGGGAACAAACCATAAAAACAAGAAACTGAAAAGTAAGTTACACTACAACTTAAAGAGTTCTTTCATTTAAGAAAATAAGAAATTTCATGTCATATGCACTTTAATTAAAGTCTTAAATATATGACCAATAGTCCAGTTATTTTTTATCATGCAGCGACACCTTATAATAGTCCAGTATCTATTATCATGCAGCGCCAGCAATTAACATTCCAATCGAACTGTAGTCCAGTGATCAAATTTCATACAGTGGTTGAGCCGACGAGCATAGTCAGGTCAATGAGCAGCTGACATACGCAAAGTCGGTCAGTCAAAAAGTAAAAATTCAGTGTTCTGATTGGTCTAGACGCTTATTGCCATAGAAACAAGCGATTTTTTTCGATTTTGACTGATCTGTGGGGAGTTCTGACCGATTTACAAAAGTCAGGGGCGCCCATTAGTCGGAATATCATTAATATTTGACGCGTGGTAAAGTCTTTCCGAGCGCGCGCTCATTCGAAGTGTCATGTTGGAGCTTTGTCGAAAGGTTCAATTTAAAGATATCTACGGAGAATTCGGAAATGTCTGCTGCTCCAGTTCTTGTAGTATTCATGATCACGAAACGGTTCAATCCGCATTTGCGGTGAATAATTTAGCTGTCTTACAAGACTGTTGCGCTGATCTTCGGAGGAAAATCGACGCTAAATATCGGAGAGTTCGATTCAGTGAGCAGTTGCTAGGCGCCACGAATAGCACGAACTACAGTTTGACTGTTTGAGTGGAAGCATTCACTATTGGCGCCGAGATCTTTATTCTGAAGTGCAATAAGGTAAATTTAATGTGATATGTAAATTTTATTTCGTTTTAGACAGCATAACAATATTTATAAGCGAACAAGATGCGCGCCATGCATATGTAAAATTGTAACTTGAATACGCGTATCTTGATTTAGATTTAGCTATGAATTTTGATTTACACAACAAATTTGCATATTTCTAATTCTGCATCTGAAGGACCGTCAGAACTCAGAGGCTATTAATATGGAGGATAACCTATATAAATGCATTAATGTAGCATACATAGGATATAAAGGTCAGGTTTTATAGATGAATGTTAATTAGACTTTAAAATTCATATATGTTTATTTGAGTAATATGACACTGTAGTGATTTATTCTCAAGTGATCAATGACTCAACAAGGCTATTACGCAAACAAAAATGAGTGTAGTACCATGATCATCAGATAGTTAAACATAATACTAGCAATCCGTAATTTAATAAAAAGAAACGTCTTCCACAATTATCACATTTCTGCAAGTACTTCTCCTTTACTTTTCCCTAAGGAGCGAGTTGTGAGAGTCAGTGAGACTGATAATTTTGCTATAATTATCTCCCATTTCATGAAGTTAATTTTTTGTTCAAGCTGCTTTCAGAGTGATACAAATTGCGTTTCTGATGTTTAAAAATATAAAAATTCCTGGGGGACAGACCCCCCCCTAGGATCCTCGCGCATTCGCCGCTCGCAAAACTATATTGTACATCCGAAAACATTGACTAACGGTACGAAAAGTCCTGGATCCGCCCCTGAGTGATACTTCCCTCGGACTTTGCCCTTTTCTCAATGAGGAAAGACTGGTGGCAAGTTGATAGTATTCAAAAGCTATCAGGAGCCCGTCAAAAGTGTTTAATTAACATTTTCCTAATGTTTGAAATTTTCTCAGTATCGAAGTCATTCACATTTTGGTATCCAAAACCAAATTTTTGGTATCCTGTAGATAGTGGGATACTGCAAATTTCAGAATTCAGGCTCTGAATTTCAGACCGAGACCCAAGAACTTTAACAAGGAGTGTGTAGTAGTTTACTTCATTATACTTTCACTCTAATTTGAAAATGTACTAGCTTATTCTTAAAACTCTCAAAAACATAAATATTACCTAAACCTACCCATATTATGCACCTATCAATGTAAACCCCGTGGGGGGAGAGGCCGGGACAGTATAGGGGGTTTGATCATAAAATTCATCCCCTCCCTGGGACATTTTCTAACCTGCCCGATCCCCAGGATGGGGCGGTTTCAGTGAACTGTAAATAACCTGGAACGATAACTCCGCCGCCATCTTTGAAGCCACTCATGAGTGATGAGTTTGCAGGTTGCCCCAGTCCTTTTTTACAAAATGGCGTCAAAATTTTTTTTTGAAAATCGATAAATTTTGCCCTTTTCTTTTTGTTAAGCACTTGCCAACTCCTCCTTATATTAAACTAAGACAAAAGAACTTTAAATAAATGTGCTTAAAATAAAAAATGGTTACCAAACAACAGAAATATCACACGTACAAGACGATCAACACGAGAAAACCGCGCGAAAATTTTCAGTTTTTCTGTGTTAGTAGACTTTCCAGAAAGGGTTCGGAGACATTTTAGCGTCAGTTATTTGAGAAAAGCTTAGATACTGTTAGAAATTCATTTCCGAGCATCCAGAAACTTATTGTTTTAAAGTTAAAATCAGATTAAACATGTAAAAAATCTTCGGGGGAAAATGAGTGTTTTTCATATCGCCCCAGTCCATATCTGGCTGGCAGAGCGCAAGTAATTTGTTATTTTTTAACATTTTTCTAATTAACAAAGTTGGAAAAAAAGTTTAAACTGCAAAATTAGTTTGTTATTGACTGGAATAAATGCCAGTTACTTGTGTCGTTTATGAAAACAAAACTTGCGTCAGGAAAATGAAAGCAAAACATATACTGTGCATTCCACAGGTAAGAAATTACAAAACAATTGAAACTTTAAAATATTTATTAATATTCAATTTATTTACATTTCAATAGTAAACACTACTATGACAATGGGTACATATTCATAATGACAAAATGAAAAAGCCTATTTTCATTAATACAGGTTTTCCTGAAAAAAGATGAAAGACATCTTAAGTGGGAAAATGTAGTTTAAGAGAGCAATAAATGATGGGCAACAGTGGAGGGCAAAACGCCACAGCTACATTTGTAGTAATCATTTCGATGCATGTGACTACACTCAGGGGTCGATCCAGCAAGGTTTTTCTAGGGGGTGCTGGGTAAGCAGCCGAGTGTTCCTTTATAATTCTTTAGGGGGTGGTGGGAGAGCATTCAAATAAATTGGCTTCCTAATGACTTGAGCGCCGAAGGCGCAAGCTCCCTAGGGGGTCCAGGGGTATCCTGTGATATGGGCATTGAATGATGAGCTTCAGTATGACTTTAAAAAAGGAAAAACCTTGGAAATTGTGCCATATTTCCAAATTTGATTTTTTTGCACCCCTGTTGACCAAGGTCAACAGGGGTCACACCCTTGTGCACCCCCCTATAAATCCACCCCTGACTACTGTCTACACCATCCTCAACAGGGTCGTGCAGGCTAAAAAAAAATGCTGTACCATCAGTATTCAAATTGGAATTCAAACTGCAAAGCATACCAAAAGAGGCTAGAAGCCAACTGAAAATGCCTGAAGGAAGCACCACCCATCAAGGCCATAAACATCCAATTATGTCACATGAACATCTATTGTCCAGGGTTGGTAGGTTTGCTGAATAATTAGGCCAAACACCATCACACTAGGTCTTTGTGTTCTAATAGTGCACTAGTGAAGATTTGGCCTAATTATTCATCTAACTTACCAACCCTGCTATTGTTAACAACAATATCATCACATAATACAGGAAGGTATTAATAGCAGAAGTGTAACTCAAGCAAAAATCTGTCTGTGTTTTTTCAATGCGCATGAGCGATAAGCCTGACAACACAGCTGACACCAATATTATGCCATCATTTGCCATCCTGGCAAGTACAACTGGCACTTTGTATTTATCAAAACTTCCGGCTGTTTTAGCCAGAATGGCATGGTGGATTGGTGTGAGCAAGTTAAAATTTCAGTGGACAAAAACATCAAAGGCACCAACTCAAGATACACTTCTGCTATACATTCCTATTGTGTGATATCATAATCACTGCTATGGAAAATGGCAAAAACTAATACAACAGACACCACTGCAGGCAATCAATAATTCACTTCAAGATGAAGAAATTTCTAAAAAAACAATTAAAACATAAAATTAAAAACTTACAGCAGCAATTGCAAAGATGTAAGAAGAAGATAGGGAACATGGCACAATTTATTGACAGACTGCAAGAAGAGTTCATCATAAAATCGGTGTGATATAAAATAGTCATAAAAATGTGTGAAAGTTTTGTCATCTGGTCGAAAATTATGTCATTGAAATCATGAGAAAATAATACTATATTAAGATGTATCACTTACTTAATTAGTTAGTTTTATTAAAAGCAGATATTTACTCTTTATAAACTATTTCTATCACGTTTTCTTCATGAGTCACGAGCGATTCCTTTACTGTTTTACACTTTACAGTACGGGAAGCACTGCAGCGAGTCTGTCATGCAGAATTGAGAATGGAATACCCAGTACATGACTACATGACAGGCCTCGTTTAAACAAGTTGATCTTGTTTAAAAACCAATAGTTATCATGAAAAAAGTAAAAATAATACAATACTTATCTTGTAATCAATTATTCGTCGACTGGAGTCCACAAATATAATTGAAACTGAAGCAATTCGTCGCTGTTGGAACGTTCGACTTTTTTTATTGAAGTCACCAATATATTTAAACGATGCCGCTCGATATCCTTGTAAAATAACGATTGATTGTATCTTATTACCAAGAAATTTATTTCGTATTATAGTTGCTGTCAAAAGAATGCAGATATCTTATATAATTGAAATAAAAAACCCCAAATTTGTCGGTCTTTCAATATAAAATCAAATCGCGCCATTACCATGCGTTCTCTGCCGACCAACACTTCGTGACATAGCCACGCAAAAAACACGCATATATTGGCCGCCATCTTGGCTTCAGGCAAGTATGGGCATGTTTACTCGAGTTATCGTTCCAGGTTATTTACAGTTCACTGGGCATGCCGTGCCTGTCGTCGGGAAGTTAATAGTTAGGTCCCCAAGGAAGGGCCTTCGCCAATCTCGTTCCCAGAGTATGCCTGTTCGCGGGTTATGTAGTGGCATGCCGTGGCCGTCGTCGGGAAGTTAATAGCGAGGTTTAGCAAAGACGACGCGACGTCAAAGACGACGCGACGTCAAAGACGACGTGAAAATGGCGTAAAATGGCGTGGGCACATCCATAGATGGGCATATCACGCCATTTTTACGCCATTTTCACGTCGTCTTTGACGTCGCGTCGTCTTTGCTAAACCTCGCTAATAGTTAGGTTCCCAAGGAAGTGCCTTCGCCAATCTCGTTCCTAGAGTATGCCGTTCGCGGATTATGTAGTGGCATGCCACTACATAACCCGCGAACAGGCATACTCTGGGAACGAAATTGGGCCTTTGTTCGAAACGTCGAAGTTGTCTTTGTATTTTTCAAACTGGAAACACTCTCCTCTCATGCACCAGGGTTAAAATTATGATCAGGCAACTACGGCTATGTTTGCATTGTATCGGATTAGTTTTTTGCTTCGTTCGCGAAACGTTACGGCCCGAGTGTAAACAGCTTTCGTCCCCGCCCTTCTGTGCCGTCGTATTTGCTTGTATATATTTACCAAATACAAAAATATTGCAGACATCATTTAAAAGAGTGAACAAGCGATACCCACAAATAAGATAAGAATAGGAAGTTTTTGTTTGCTAGACGCCATCTTTAGTCACGCATTGAACCGAAAATTGCTCCGATTGGTGTTTACATTACAATGAGAGCGCTAGCGGTGCAAAAACCAATCCGCGCACCACTTCGAAGAGCGAACCGCCGCACCATCGGTTCGTTGCAGAAATTGGGAAGATAAAAACATTTCATATGTAAACAGCCCTATCCGGTATAGTTTTTGCATCGGTGACCCGTTACAATGTAAACATGGCTTACATGCAACATCAGCAGTTCTAGCCGTGCATTGGCCAGTTTATTTTAAAGCAGCTTAATAGAATTTTGCTGAAAAGCCATGGCGTAACATGACGTACTATTTTAGGTAGCATCATATCTTCGAGAGCTTCGACATCACAACGTCGTGCAAGAACTGTGGCTACATCACGGGAGAGAAGACGAAGGAGAAGAACGACTCAAGGAAGTAGTCGAACTCCAGCACGGCGTTCAAGGAGAAAGAAGACAACAAAGAAAACAAAATCCTCAGATAAAGGTAATTTAAGTTCGTTGTAGGTTTCAGTAAGTATAACCGTGGGTTATGCCTTAAAGCGACATGGCAATATAAATTAAGTTTGTCTTATTTGAAAACATTTAAAATGATATATAAACTTCCCTTACAATTATTCCGTATCGTGCTTGGTTTTCGATAAATAAACTTATTTTGATCAAAAGCAGCGTGCACTCCGCCATCCCGGATATTCATTCGATATGCATACGTCGCAAGTAGGGTAAAAAGCGAAATTTTTATCTTGCAAACCACATGTCATTATCAATATGAAACTCGATTTTCCGAAGTCTTTTTAATACCCAATGAACTCACAACATTCTAATTTAGTGTCACATTGTGACGTCATCAAAAACTCAGTTAATTAGGTCAATTATTATACCAAGATGGCGGACTGCACACCATTTTTGGTCAAAATATTTCGAAAACTAAGCAAGGTACGAAAAAGTTGTAAAGGGTCTTCATATAGAACTTTAAAAGTTCTTTCAAATAAGACAAAGTTACTTTTTACTGCCATATCCCTTTAAGCCCCGATCAAACGAGTATTAGAATCGACGAGAGTTGGCAGTTACGTATTGTTACGTGGGACATTTCAAGCTTAATGGACAATTCCCATTATAAACTAATTTTAAAGCTAGGCAAGGAGATGCAAATAAATCATCACAGCTAAAAAGAGCATACTAAAATTAGTAAAATTACAAAGTTTGGTTGCGAAATGTTGTAAAATGCGGAAAATATAGCCTTGCAAAGTTCGCGAATTTTGTATAATTTTGTATTGCGTGCGGAAATTCCTACCACATTCCTACCACATTTCGGCCGAAAATGGTAGCAATTTCCGCACGCAATACAAAAGTATACAAAATTTGCGAACTTTGCAAGGCTATATTTTCCGCATTTTACAACATTTCGCAACCAAATTTTGTAATTTTACTAATTTTAGTATGCTCTTTCTAGCTGTGGTGATTTATTTGCATCTCCTTGCCTAGTTTTAAAATTAGTTTATAATGGGAATTGTCTATTAACAAAATAAATGTTTGATGAGTGTTCCATCTGCGTTTTGACATAGATAAATACATGATAGTATTGAGAAAGCATTAGCAACAGCTAACCAAGGTCGCGTGACTGCCTACCGTCATACACTCTCATCCTCACTTTGTGCTCATCGAGTCTCCCATACACCTCTTATATTGCATGTGTACTTATCTATCCCCAGAAACCACCCTCGCCTGCGCAAGGCAGTCGCCGCCTACGGGCGAGGGGACAATTTCTTCCGGGTATTGGTGAGAAATATTACAAAGAAGATTGGTTTTGACATTTTGTATGAAGTTTGAGTTGTTCCCACAGCTGGAAGTAGAAAATTACTTGTAGGCATCCCTGCACATAGTTTCAGCGATTCAAATGTTGAAAGAACATAACATACTGGATATAAACTTGGCAACTGTAATCAATCTATTTTCTACTAGTCTAAATCTGTTTTAAATGTTAAATTATCCGTTAGGCGCCAGTACCATGACCTCGCATGCTTCAAAACCGAAGAGAAGAAAACGTAAAAGGCGTAGAAAATCAGCCAAGAAGAAAAAAAGGAAGATAAAAAGTGATGAAAATGTGCATCAAAGTACAACAAGATATCTTTTACCTCGTGAGATGGAACCAACAGCAACATTTTCTTTATTTGGAAGTGATTTTGATCTGGAGTATCTACCTGTAATTGAAACACCAGCCAGTGCCGTTACGTCACAACAGTCTTCGCCACCAAAGTTAGTCAGTAACTTATTTGATTCTTCTCAAGAAAAATGTTTTTGTAATTTTCCGCTATCATTGAGCAGCTTCCCTTACACGGGTGTCAATATAGGTGTACTAAAGTAGTACCCCCCCCCCCCCGTCTTTTTATCCTCTGTCCAAAGGTTGAGGTCTCGGTGGGGTTTTTGGATTATTGAGCATACTAGGTTGTCTCTAAGCAACAGCAGGCAGAGGGTGATTGTTTGGTCTCCTTTGCGGGTACATTGCATGGTAGAATATTTTTGGGTAGTGTTCCACACTGCTTCCAAGGACTTTATTAAGAACAGATCGTTCTTAAATTTCCTATCTGTTCCTATAACAAAGTTATCCGTTGTATTTTATAGGTCCTCCACAACCGCCAATCCAGACGTATTAGGTTCTATATTTACTGGACTAAACACTCTACACAGCGATTCCCTTTCAGTTGATAACAAGGGCAGACTAAGAAATGAAGAAAATAAAACAGCAAGTCAGTCCTTAACAAAGCCTAGAGTCCCAAAAACGTTTACACAAATTACTTCTACATCATCACACAAGGAGGAAAACCCCGGCTTATTATCAGGTACATATAAAAATAGATTTGTTAAAAAGACTTTAAAATTGTTTGGTTTGCATCCAAAGTAAGGTTACAATTTTTATATAAAAGATTAAAGTTCTGTAATCAAAATTGCAAACTGAAGCCCCAGTTACACGATACTGGATTCGTTTGTCGCGACATCGAAATTATCGGCTTCAGGAATAAATTGACACTTAAAATCGGGATAATATGACGAAATAAAACGAAAACTGTTAAATGGGGAAATTTTGTAGATAGACATTACTCCTGTGTCGTTAAAAATGAATCTGGTATCGTGTAACTATTGATATATAATAATTTAAGTTATTATATATCAATAGTCAAAGTCGCATTTTTCTAGTGTTTTATTGGCTGAGAGTATATCACGTGAGAGTGACGAAATTAGGCTGTCTCCCTCGCAACAGCGCGAGAGGGAGATAATACGTTATCGACCGGCGAATAACAAAAAAAATCACGTGCGCCATCACGTGAAGATGCGACCTTTGGACATGCCTAGTACGTAATTAAAACTTTCGCTTTAAGTAACTGCAGTGTATTTAACAATAAAATATTTCATGTATTTACGTTAGTTGTTCTTTAATTTGTTGTTTCTTTGACTATTGATATATAATAAAACACTTATTTACTGAGACCTCGGGAAAGCAGTGTGTTTTGTGGACCCTCGACCGTCGATGTTTCCCTCGGCTTCGCCTCGGGAAACATCGACGTCTCTGGTCCACAAAACATACTGTTTCCCTCGGCCTCAGTAAATAAGTGATAATTATCCAATGAATAGGCACCTTGCACAAGTTTAACACTGAATAGTTCCATCCAGTTACAATTCAGTGATGTAATGTTCCATTGTCCTTTAATTGTTTGAATAATCCCACCGTTCTCAACCATGCAGTCATTGTTTTCATTTTACTATTTATGCAAAACATAATAATAGATCATTTAGAAACATAATAATTATAGTAAGTAATAGCATGTTTTCTCGTGCTTTTTGGAAAACCATTTCAAAGACCTCAAAATTTGATCGTTCTTGAAAAATTCATGATCAGAAATACATATTACTATATGATTTATGATGATGGCGTTACCTGTCATTCACCTATTTATTTCTGAATGCAATTTGTTAAGGGTCTTTTCTTTGTAGGGAGTGCATTTACTTGCTGTCCAAGAAAAATGTTTGGTCGCTGCCCTATTCATGGAAATGTGTATAAACACGTGAACGATCCAAGCACGGAACAGTGTAATGAAAATGAAACAGCCTCACGAAAGCTAATGAATGAGAAACGATTAAAGCGATTTGATACTACTGCAAGTGCTTGCAGCTTTACCAGACCAGCGGCAGATTGTGCGTCGTCTGTTAAAAACAGAAACATCTCTCCAAAATTTGATCCAGAAAAGATAGCGAAACTTGAACATAAAGAAGACAAGTTAACAACTTCGACTTTTGCATCTAATAACTCGTCGCTACAATCATCTCAAGCTTCTCTTGCTTCGTATAAAATACCCAGGAAAAATCCCACTTCAACATCGAATCTCACAGCTGCTAAAAGCAAGAGCAGGGTAACTTTTAATTTTATGTCCACTAACACCAAATCTAAATCACCTATAAAATCACCTGTAAAAAATTCCGAAAGTAGAATCGCACGCAGAAAGTTAAAAGTACCCGATGTTCCTAAAAAAGGATCTGGAATTTTACATCTGTTGCCACCTGGGGTAGGCAGGTCTCCGCTGAAACAAACTGGAGTAGTTGATACGAATAAACAACTTACGAACAAAAATCCTAATTCAAGGTCTATCACACAATCAACTGTCCCAAACACTTTGAATGTCAGTACTGCAAACACATCTTTGAAAAAAAATCAAGTCCATTCTGGATATGCAAGCAAAGAACGTTTGAGCAAGATCGCTAACTCAAAGTCTACTTCAAGTTCGAATGACCCCAATGAGGGAAGCACTTGTCGAGATTTTGCACCCAGGTATTCATCAGGCCACAGAGAACTTTCCAGCAATCTGAAGGCTGACAGTATTGCTAATGTGAACGATGAGAATTCTTCGCACGATTTAACACCTAGGTCTTCGTCAGGCCAAACTGCGCCCTTTGAACATTCTCGTCCTGTCGCTGTCGTTCGTCCTACGAAAATTGATGAAAATAGTAGTCAAGGAACTTCAAATGATCAAGAGGCTGCGAAAAGACGCAAGGAGGTATGTAATAAATCAGTGGATACAGGACATAGGCTTCTCTAGTTAGGAACAGGATAGGGTTACGATGACAGTTCAGATTATCGTAAGGATTTAAGGTAGGGATTGAAAAATTGATCATGATCATGAATGGTTTCTAAGTCACAATGTAAAGCAAGATTATGAAATTTTGAGGTAATAAAATAATAGGGAGTTTACGATCCACGACGCGGCCGGCTCGACGACGCGCTTTCAAAACAAAGAAATTTGGTGTTTCCACAAACAATAGTATTGTGTGTTTTATCGCCATGCAAACCTACAAAGAACTTACAAATAAATTTGTCATGCAAGACAAAAACTGTCAATAATTTGTGTTCCCATGAGTATTGTCAACCGCGTTGTCATTCTCAACACAACGTTAAAAAAGCATTATTACGTCTTTCAGACAACGCGAAAGCTTAATGCGACACAAGAGGTGTTACTAAAAGTCGAAATTACAGCAAACATTGCATCGCTTTAGCCGAACAAAATGCTACCATTTTGTAAGGCTATTTGAAAGAGTCAAATATTTATTACAGTAATCGAATTGCTTAGCGCTCATTCTTGAGCTAAAATTTAGACCGCGGCAGCAGAGAGCTTTTATGGTATCAGAGTCCCTCCGTAGCAACAACATAAACTTGGTTCGCCAGAGTTTCACGAAAGAATATCCAGATGTACGATGCCCTTCACGTGCGAATACGTGAAGGGCATCGTACAACTGCCGGATATTCGTTCGTGAAACTTTGGCGAACCAAGTTTATGTTCTTGCTACGGAGGAACGCTGATACCATGCATAAAAGGTCTCTACTGCGGGGTAAATTGTGGCATCGCCATCTCAAAGTGTACGGGGTATTATACGAGAGAATGCGTTTCAGCACAAACAACTCGAAAGCACAAATTCCATGGAAATTCCACGGAACTCTCATGGGAGTAAAAAAGAATTCATAATGAAGCAAGAACAGCACCAACAGAGAAAAATGCAACGTTTTCATAGGCTTTTCGTAGGATTTGTACTCGGTAAAATTTTGCCGAAATTTTATCATAAGTGCAACAAATAGCGAACTTTTCATACATGAACTCAAATAAAGAATACCGTTTGTCATTTCCGTGCGCAAGCCACTTTTAGGAGAGCAAAAGTTGACCACCCCCCTGGATAGCAAAATTTACTATTTTCATTTTCATTTTATATTTTCCATAATTTAAGAACTCAAGCAATCCAAACATATAAAAAATTACATTTCATGAACAGAATTGTGGAATTGAGAGCAATTTCAAAATTGTCTTACTTTTTTTGATACACCCTGTATAATCTAGTAATATGATTTTTTTTTGTGTTGGTGTTGTGTATTCAATATCACTCACTCGAACCGTCCTGACCGCGTAGCTCAGATAGCAGAGCATTGGGCTAGTATTCTAAAGGTCGTAGGTTCGATTCCCACCGTGGCCGGGCATATTTTTCAAGCTCGCGCCCGGTGTGGATATACACTCAGAGTAACATCACAAACATTATAATACATGTAAGCACCTTTTTAAATTCATTCAAGGTGCATGATGTTTTTTCCCCGTCAAGTTCCTTGGTAGTATATTCCACACCCTTGTTGACCTTGTTAAGTAAGGACTTCTTGAACGTCGCTGTCTTGCATTTAAGGAAAAAAGAAAGAGTCTGGATCAGCCGATCTTGTTATACTCTCCCAGGTCTGAGACGGTGGCAGCAAATATACAAATAATGAATGTTTATGAGTGCAATGGTAAGAATATTTTCATGAGGTGAAAGATGGAATGTTCCATTCAACGAGGCGACAGCCGAGTTGAATGGAACATTCCATCTTTCACCGAATGAAAATATTCTTACTATT
>CACRXK020004073.1:16943-31215 GCA_902702795.2 Paramuricea clavata
ATCACAATAGTGTAAAGTGAAACTTTACACTGAAAATGTTACAATTTAGAAGTGCTATTACAAGAGCTATTAGCTATGAAATATATTTATGTTTCAAAAGATGGAATGTATACTTTATTTGAATAATGTTGCTAGACTATTTACAGGTAATCAATTTACTTTGTACTCGTTTATATGTGAGCAGCGATTTTATTTTGGAACGAAGAAATAAATCTGCTCTGAGCCCTAATTTCTTTAGGAATAGAATTCCAAACGTGCATGTGCTCCGGTCATACATAAAACTATTTTTTATTGTTAGTACGTGCAGGTTTTGGTGAACTAAGACCACGGTCCACTTGAAATGCCCCAAAGGTTGTCAGTTTATTTTCTCATTTTTGTATGAAAAAAAGATTAGCGAGTGATTTGGGAGCCATATTATACAAATAATGAATGTTTATGAGTGCAATGGTAAGAATATTTTCATGAGGTGAAAGATGGAATGTTCCATTCAACGAGGCGACAGCCGAGTTGAATGGAACATTCCATCTTTCACCGAATGAAAATATTCTTACTATTGCACGAAGAAACATTCATTATTTGTTTTATATAATACCAAAAGTCCAGAACAGACTAATAGATTCGTATGAGAAGCATTTTGAGGGATGCGATTTATCGAAAACACAAAGAGTGCAATTGTACCATACGTTTTATTCCATTGCACTCGCGGAGAGTGCAATGGAACGCGTTCCATTGCACTCTTGGGAAATGGAATTTTCTATTCAATATCACGTGACCATAAACAGCCAATTAAACGATTAGAATTTAATAAGGTATTATATAATATTTAATAGTTTATGATAAACATTATTTTTGTTCTAGCTTTCTTCCTTTCTGTTTCGAGTGGCTCCCAACCCAAAGCATGTAAAGCAGTAGAATGATTTACGTCATCGCTCATGTCCATTATAATCCTAGCAGCTCAAAAGCAGCTCTATATTTTGGAGTCGTTTTTTATTGTGTTTCACCAAACACATCCCATATAATTATATACTTCACAACAGTCTTGTTAAAATTTGTTGCATTTTCGTTGTAATGATGATCATGTAGTACTTATATGGTATAGCCAATAAAAAACGCAAAGTTTCCTTACTTACCACATTCCAAAATCCAATATTTCCTTTCCTATCACCAGCACAGATGATAGTTTTATCACAGCTTGGATGGAATGTCATTGTTGTAATTTTTTCCCAAACAATTTTACAAACGTTTTCAACACTGACACGTAGTTTTGATGTTCTTTCTTTGAAACTAGAAATATGATCATTACTTAATTACATTATAAGATTAGACCAAGAAAAAGGTTTTTATACAAGGTCCTCACATGCAATTGCATGGGTCAATTCATCTTTGCGGACATTACATTCAAAGACCATTTTGCAGAGTTTTCATTCTACTCTTCTTAAAGTAATTATAAAACGTTCATGTTTCATTAGCCACATGGTACCCAAGACGGCTAAAATCTTAGTTTATAACACAAAGCAAAATAAATGCATTAAATCTTTATATCTTTATATCATTATATAATTTTCAATCAGTTGGTTTCAAGAGTTGTCACGGACATTACAGCTAAAACAATCATTCACTTCAATATCATTTTACATTTTAATTTCTGTCCACAAACAATTACTATTATGTAAGGGTTAGGGCATGGTCACGCTTGTGTTATGTGTGATATAGAGTGCCAAGACAATCACTCCCCCCGCCCCCGCCCCCGCCCCCCCGAGTGACCCTTTATATAATTTGAGGCTTATATAGGGAAATCATTTCAGAATATAGTTCAGAGCTACACGGTTTCAGTCAGTGAGTTAGCGACTTACGAGGAGGGCCTACATAACGGAAGGCATGATAGTATTGATAGTTATTTCCTGGTCAAGAATCGCGAATTTCTCACTGCATATACCTTTCAGTGCATGACATTTCTTCTGAGACAATATTTGTGGTTATCTAAATGAAATAAAAACTGATAATTATCTTGCATAGTTGAACGAAACTGATGCGATATTAATGGAGAGACAAGAATCCTCAACTACGCACATCCCGGCCAAATAACCCAGATATAAAAAAACTTTGTATAGACGCATCCCAGGTTAAATTAATTATTGTCGGTATCAGTTACTCCGAAGGATATATTGAATATTCTAAAAGCGAAAAACTGGTCAAAAACGTTATGCCACTATACTGTTTCTGTATGGTAACAATGGCGATTTAATATTGCCGAAATTTTGGTTTTTAACGCACTTGTTTTAAAAACATCATTATATGCAGTATATGAGCTCACTTTCAGTTTATAGTATACAAATAATGAATGTTTATTCGTGCAATGGTAAGAATATTTTCATGAGGTGAAAGATGGAATGTTTCATTCAACGAGGCGACAGCCGAGTTGAATGGAACATTCCATCTTTCACCGAATGAAAATATTCTTACCATTGCACGAATAAACGTTCATGCATTATTTGTTTTATATAATACCAAAATACACTAATAGATTCGTATGAGAAGCATTTTGACGGATGCGATTTATCGAAAACACAAAGAGTGCAATGGAATAAAACGTATAGCACAATTGCACTCGCAAAGAGTGCAATGGAACGTATTCCATTGCACTTTTGGGAAAGGGAATTTTCTACTCAATATCACGTGACCATAAACAGCCAATTAAACGATCAGAATTCAGCAAGGTATTACATAAAATAAAATGGTATGTTGTACCGTACACATGTACTATACAGTATATGAGTTAGAAAAAGAATATTTGGTATACTACAAACCTTTGTATTTTTATTCAGCATGTCTAAAGAATGCAGGAAGTTCTTACTATCGGCTTCTTCAACGTCATTCTCTGGAACCGCGTTTACTGGACCAGATTGTCTTTTTTCCTACACACCACGCAAGATAATATTGTGTTAGCAAGAAATGTCCATTACATACAGTAGGCAGGAGAATTTCAGGCTTCGAATTAAAGTAATTAAATTTTATTAGTTCAGTTCGCTGTCTAACTGGTCTATATTAGCAGCAATCGAATGCTATACAGTAACTGATTCGTCCCCAGTCGCTCGCGTTGGATAATGGTGTAGCTGTCAACGCCTAACCCGCGAACGGGCATAATTCTCCCGTCCTAAAATATAACGAGGGACTGTGGAAGAGTCAGATATAGTAATGCCCCATGAGAAACAGGCGACGAATTGTTCCCGTGCTACAATTAAAACTGTTCCCACATTTAACATGCTGGGAACTATAAACTAGAGTATACAATGCATGAACATGCGTATAATACTCACTGTAACTGCAACACTGTTAGCAGGTGTATTTGGAACGATTTGTGAAACTGTCCTTCCATTAGCGTTCCCACTAATTCGCGTAGATCGTCGGATAGGTTGGAACGGTTTCGCTTTCGGCTTTCTCGGACTACAACAGGAACAACATAGAATAATATAAATAATATAATAATTAATTTACATCAATAATTTAACCTTTTGGAATTGCCACAAAAGCCCAAATATGATTTTTGGTATGCGTAATGTTTGAGCCACAATATATACAAGATAGTATTAACAAGACGCCTGTTCAGGCGTTCACACTGGCCTTCGCGGTTGGTAAAATACCATCGCAATATTCTAAAAATTAATTTGAAATATATAGATGTTCCTCACTTCTTGACGGCCGTCACTTCATGATCACAAACATTCAGAGTACGGCACAATAAAAATCCATACAAAACCAATAGAATTCAGCGATATCTTATCGAAAAACATAGAAAAAGTTCAAGCGTGTCGTAATCACCTGAACATGTTTTTAGCTAAATTGGAAATCCTGAGCCCACGATGCCGCAATGGAAAGTCACACTTGCGACAACCAAAAAAAACCCCGAAAAAGACCAAGGCCATTCTATGACATGCACTGGCTGCGGCCAGTGTAATAAATATTTGTATCTGCGTTGGAAAAATTCCGTCAGCCTTTTTACTCTAGAATGTGCCGAAAATGACGTCATTACACAAACTTGCTGCTAAAATTAATCAAAAGACAACATATCCGCCAACTTTGAGGGTCAAAAATTGATCAAAATGAGGTTTTTGCCCTGCGCAGAGAAAAGAACTTGGGAATGGTCACGTGCCTCCCACGGGGGAGTAGCATGAGCTGACAAACGTCCAGCGAGCTTCATATACACACACAATAGACTCACATCTTGTAGCAAGTCTGTCAACAAGTTGTTTTCGCACTGCTTGTCCCAAGTCACAACAAGTTTGGAACAAACTGTTAACAACTTGGGACAACTTTGTTCATATTATTAGATTTGTTACAACTTGCAAGGTTGTTCCAACAAGTCCAATACAGGGTACAGTCATGATATAACAATATTGTTAGAACCTTGTATCGTCAGCCTTGTAACATTCTTGTTATATAACTACTGTATTAGACTTGTTAGAACAACTTTGCTATACAAGTCTGATAATGCCATCAAGCTTGTTACAAGTTGCATGTTAGCAGCTTGTTCCAAACTTGTTACAACAACTTGTTGACAGCTTGTGAACAATTTGTAGCAACTTGTTTTCAGACCTGTAACAACTGTGCGTTTTTACGTGTGTGTATATCTGCATGGAGTGAGAACACGAGTCCAAAGTGTGAAGCCAATTATGGCAGAAATTAACATTCAGTGCTGGTAAACCTTTCTATTCGGTTTTTGTCAGCGCGGTTGACACGAAACTGCAAAGAATGTGCCGAAATTTCGTGTTTTAACGTCGATTTAGAGAATAATGATTTTATAAGCTGATAATTCGATTAACGATACGATCCGTTAGATTAAACTAGAATTAGCAGGGGAAAATTATCAGCGTATGAAAACTGTTTACAGATCATGCATGATTGGGTAAAATTAAAATACGTTAGCATATACTGTACAGTAGTCACTACTTACACTCTCCTCTCTTTCGCACTCAAAAAGCTTGCAGCCTTAAAAATATTAAACATAGTATTGTATTTCTTTATTATTATTAGTAAAGGGGGCCAGGGAGGGAAAAAACATGCCAAACACCGAGAAAATGAGTGATCAGTGATTATCCTCTATTAAATTGTATTACAGCAAAAAAATGTGAAATTTTATATTCAATTACAGCAATAATGACTTGCATCATCAGAAAGCTTGCAAAAATCTACATATAAGACATTAAACAGTTTCTTTATATCTCAAATTGTTTTCGAGTTATACGCTGTCAAAAACGCGTTTTTGATCTAGTACCCAGTCCTTATTGCGACATTTTGGTCCAATTTTCACATTTAAAACAGCAATAACTCAAAGCCTATTTGAAAAATAAAAAACTGTTTATAAGTCTTATATGTGGTTTTTTGTAAGCTTTCTGATGATGCAAGTAATTTTTGTTGTAATTGAATACAAAATTTCACATTTTCTTGCTGTAATACAATTTAATTAATAGAGGATAATCATTGATCACCCATTTTCTCGGTGTTTGGCAAGTTTTTTGCTTGGGAACTTTTTGTGGTAATCGAGCATCTATGGTACTATGCATTGAACCACAGAAAATCTATTCCCCAGGGGGTTGCCACGAAGCGAAATCATTTTGGCCAACGGCCTCGATTTCAAGCCACAAAAAGTTGTTGTTGGCAAACCCAATTTCCCCAGCTCCATCAGTATTTCGCGAAGTGTCCCCCATGCACAAAATATACACTATCTCAGCAACAGTAATTTAATAGAAATAAATATTTCCTGACATTTCTACCATACATTTAACAATTATTCACCAAAAGCGAGGTGATTATCGAGGTGAATATTCCCCGATAATCACCGAGCCTGAGGCGAATAATTGTTTTAGTATTTTTACACAAGTCCATCTAAACAATGGTCAATGGACAATGGAAAAGTGTATTGTACCCAAAACAAAGCCACAATGCTAGGGGAGGTATTGTAGGACAGCTACATTTTAGAACAGGTGCGGCGGTCTGGGAAAAAATCTCCGGGAAGGTGCAAAAAATCCCCGGGGAAGTGCAAAATGATCTCAGCGAAGGTGCACACCTCCCCACAAAATCTGATCATAACTAAAAACATATAATCAAAAGGCTAGTACACGGGTAAAAATTGATCAGGTTGTTCGGCGTTGTTCAAACGGGAGTGAACAATGCTGTGCTGCACCCCGTGAACAATATTGTTAACAAGTTGTTCAACCATCAGTACTGTTGCAAGTTGTTAACATAATTGTCAACAAGTTGCAACAATGTTGATGGTTCAACAACTTGTTAACAATATTGTTCACGGGGTGCAGCACAACATTGTTCGCTCCTGTTTTGAACAACTTGCATCAACATGATGATTTTTACGCGTGTACAGTACAGTACTGTCTAGCACAAACATTGCATTGTAATTATTTCACTTGCATTGTAATTATTTCACTTACATACAGGCCTCGAAATAAATCTGGACGTTATACCGGTCATTATGACCGGTGGATCACTAAATTTACCGGTCACAGCGGAAGTTATGCCGGTCCAGCATTGTCACTCCTTAGCTTTTTTTCCCCTCATCTTTCGCGTGACTCGTAATTTTAGAAACGACTGTGTATTTTAATTGTATTCGCATACAAAGTAGAAGTATGGCGTTTATCAAAGCTGTAGTAGTAATCATTACTAATAACATTAACATTGTTTGCTAACAGATTAATATTAAGTCGCAAATGACAACTGTAGTTTGAGTTGCAAGCAAGCTTTAAGGCTGCATTCCAGTTTAATTGCGTACACGCGCACGTAAAAGTTGAAATCGCTTTAGGCTACATCGTACTTGTGAAATAATTAAATTTATAAAAGGACAGCATTCAGTTTTGTGTATGATTTAATGTGTATTTGTTAAGATTATTTGCACTTATATGAAATTTTAAAAGATTTAAACTTATTAAAAGAATTACCGGTCACGCATGTCCGCCAGGCGACAGTATTTGCCAGTCAAACTGTGAAATTTTACCGGTCAGTGACCGGTGACCGGCACTTATTTCGAGGCCTATAGGAAATTTCAATACAACAATTCAGTTGATTAATGGACCAATCCCCAATTAACCAAAATTTGGATCTCAACAAGTCTAGACAAAATTCCATCACAGCATGAAAGAGCATCACAAAATTAGTAATATTCCAAAGTTTCGTTGCGAAATGTTGTAAAATGCGGATAACATAGCCTTGCAAAATTTGCAATTTTCGTCATTTTGTATTACAAGCGGGAAACGGTTACCACTTTTCCAAAATTTTGATCTCAACTAGCCTAAACAAAAATTTCATCACAGCTTGAAAGAGCATCACAAAATTAGTAATATTCCAAAATTTCGTTGCGAAATGATGTAAAATGCGGATAATATAGCCTTGCGAAGTTTGTAATTTTCAGTCATTTTGTATTACGCACGGAAGTGGTAACCATTTCCCGTTTGTAATACAAAATGACTGAAAATTTCAAATTTCGCAAGGCTATATTATCCGCAATTTACAACATTTCGCAACGAAACTTTGGAATATTGCTAATTTTGTGATGCTCTTTCAAGCTGTGATAAAAAGTTTGTCTAGACTTGTTGAGTCAGCGGCTTCACTCGACTCGAGTCAGCGGCTTCACTCGAGTCAAGTCGAGTCACTGGTTTAAGTCGAATCAACAGCTACACTGTAGACTTGACTTAAATCAGCGAATTTGATCAAGTCCACCCCACACTTTCTGTAATGGTTCGCTACTCTAGCTTGCAGTCTGAAATTAGTAATCAAATTTACCTTTTAATTAAGCTAATCACTTTAGTCATTTAATAACAGTATCTAGGCAGCTAGGCTATACCAATATCACAGTTCTAGTCAATATTAAGTACAACCACATGAGATGTCTCATCATGCCTGCTGATCGAGTGTACGTACCAGTTTCGTCCCCAGGCACTTTGATTTGCTGCGCCGTTTCGTGAGAAATGGAAATTGCGCGTCTGAGTTGGAGCCTGGGGACGAAGCTGTGTACGTACATACAACGGGCATAACTTGCAACTGGAGTAAGAATTAACTTTTAAGTTTAAATAATCATGCTTTGTAAGTCAATTTGAAATTATATAGCACTTCATAAATACCAAAAATAAAAAGAACCGGTTAGAATTAGTATAAGGACAAAAAATTTTGAGACTCCATTTTAAAAACTGTGGCACTAGCGAGTAGCGTTGTTTCTAAAAACAGAAATGTGATATAGGCATGCACGTCAGGAATATATTCCTTGCAAATCCCATATATTTTTTCATTGTTTACAACTTCACAGAGCTCATTGTTCTTCCCTAGCAATACAATCACAATAATTTTGAATGACGAATTTTAATATTCTGTACAAGTGACCGAGAATGGACTCGAGTCATTTACGGCAAAAATCAGCAAGTCGAGTCCGAGTCGAGTCATTTGGGGCTGTTGACTCGAGTCGAGTGTATTTTTCGCATTGGACTCGAGTCGAGTCCGAGCCAATGACTCAACTTGTTACAACACTGTTGCAGAGCAATCAATGGTGTCTGTTATGACGAGATTCCCCTGTGGCTGTGCACTTTTCGTATTTTAAGTTGTTACATTAATAAGTTTTATTGTATACTGTAAGTTTTATGAACATACCGTCGTAACGCCCAACGAAATTAACATAGCTTGATTTCGCTTGATATTGATAAGCCGTCGTTTTTCATATTCGGATAGCTCCTCATCTTCATTCTACACATGTTAGTATACGCAATCAGTTTATTTCAACATTAGTGAACATTACTGTATCAAAAGGTTATTGTTTTCAATATTCCATTGTTTTCACTAGTCAGGTCACAATAAACCCACATACGTATTGTAACACAATCATGATAAACCCAGTCAGTGTTCTGCTAATTACAATAGAGACATTCGTGCCTGTGATCTCGAGAAAACATGAAAGTGATCATACAGTACGTAGCGAGATCTTGGGAATAGGCTATTCCATCTAATATAGGCAATCCATCTTGGATGCAATTTTTGGAAGTTAGCCCATAGGACATCTTACTAACCCCTAGCTATTTAGGATATCGGTTTTACCTATTGGATTCACTAAAACACCAAATTTTTGTCATTTTTTTGAAAATCCCATGAGCGACCTCTAAGAAGAAACTAGTCTCCAACTCCTCCATTGGAGTGACCAGACTCTCAATAGAGGACGGCGAGGCATGGGGGGATGGTCATTTTAACGGTGGATCTGTCTGCTGTAAGGAATAGACAATTCCCATTATAGACTAACTTTAAAACTAGGCAAGGAGATGCAAATAAATCACCACAGCTAAAAAGAGCATACTAAAACTAGTAAATTTGCAAAGTTTGGTTGCGAAATGTTGTAAAATGCGGAAAATATCGCCCCCATGCAAAGTTTGCAAATTTTGTATACTTTTGTATTGCATGCGGAAATTGCATGCTACCATTTTCGGCCCAAATGTGGTAGGAATGTGGTAGGAATTTCGCACGCAATACAAAAGTATACAATTTTTAAGGCTATAATTAATAAAAGTATACTTTGCAAGGCTATATTTTCCGCATTTTACAACCTTTCGCAACCAAACTTTGCAATTTTACTAATTTTTAGTATGCGCTTTCTTGTCTTGCATTTATTTGCATCTCCTTGTCTAGTTTTAGAATTAATCTATAATGGGAATTAAGCCAAGAAAAAGAACATTTTCCAGTCTTGTTGGCACGTGCAACTTATCATCTCCCACACTTTAAAAAACAAGTAATTTGACCACCTTCAAATCTTGTTCACTTGTCTTTTCAAACGTCTTTGAATTTTCCATCCTTTTTGACTCTGTCAAGTCAATGCCAACTGAAAACTGAGAGTCATGAAATGTGAGGTTTATGAAATTGTGTTTATCATAATTGATGCGTTTGGTTATTAACTTTTTGCTTTTAATTTTACAGGGATTTTGGAAAAGCTTTCATGCGCGATAAATTGCAAAGGGAAGATTGATGAGATAAAGATGATGGATTTTAGCTATTTTATGTTGTTTGAGGTAAAAAAACATAAACCTAACCCACACACCCATAATCCTAACCGGAGGTTTTCATCCCAACTAAAACTTAACCAGACCTGACCTAGCTGTCAATTCTCCCAGTGCTGCCGGGAGACTCCAAGCTGAAACTTACTCTGTGAACTACGAGTGTTTTGCTTTTGTATCCACCCTTGCAGTATAAGTAGACATTGTAAGGATATAAGATGTAACATAGGATCTCGACCACCTTGTGGCAGGGATACAGTATGTACACCAGGCTTTCAAAATAAGGCAGTGGCTGCTGGAGCTCCGGCGGGTGCCACAAGATTCACCGCCGGTTACTTTGTTTAGTACTTGAATGATCAATTCTGCTCTCCTTCCTCCTAATCTAAGCTTTCAAACAAAGTTATTGTTTCTCAACTTGCTCTTTACTTTATAGCCTGGTTATTTTCGAAAACGGCATACTACTGTATTTCGTAAAATTGATTTAGTTATTTGCCATCTTAAATCTTAAAGAATGAAAGTAGTGATACATTATAATTTGGTTCCAGAGCTCAGTTGTGTTGCTATCTAATCAATATACACCAGTTTAAGACCCCCCACCCCCTCCCTCCCAACAGTCGCCTACTTTATCAAAACAGATACCTGCTCAGAATAATTCTGAAAGCCCTGTGTACAGTACAAATAAAATTAAAGTTGTGCTGCACATTACCCATACTTACGCAGTCTGATTGTTCTTCCCTGAAGTTTTTTGAGCATGGAGGTGATGTATTTTCAGACTTGATTGATTTGAGTAGTTTAATCTCAAGCTTTATATGTTTCCTTCCTTGTAAAAGCTTTAAAAAATCACAATTAGGGCTGGTTCAGACACAATTTGTAATACTAACCAATATTGGGTGCAGGCAAGGTTCACCCACAGAATAGGGACTTTATAGAAAGTATGACGTTATGTTAGCACCTGTAATTTGATCTCAACATAACTAACTGCTGCCACAACATCACAAAGGCTGACAAAGCACTCACCACATTCCTAGCCAGTGTACTAAGGAGAGGCCATCAGCCCCTGAAAACCAGGGGCTTGGAATCAAGGGGGCATGCCCCCCCCCCAATATTTTATAAGGGGAAGCCCGGATAGCTTTTGCCCCCCCCCCCCAATTCTTGGATTTAAAAAAATAATAAAAAAATACTGCGAAATTCTTGAAACAGGAAGCATTTGAAACCATACAGGTATATATCATGTTAATAACGTTCTGCAATTATTGTTATTTTAATAACAACATTTTGGTTTGTCTTTTGTCATTGGATGTTTTTGGTCACGCTGCGTGTTACTAGGCAGCGGTATTTACTTGTTCAAATACTTATCATCTAACATAGTCGCAAACAGGCTGCAAACCATAAACTGTA
Organism: Paramuricea clavata; assembly: GCA_902702795.2. Lineage (NCBI taxonomy): Eukaryota > Metazoa > Cnidaria > Anthozoa > Malacalcyonacea > Plexauridae > Paramuricea > Paramuricea clavata. Next base: position 28,373 of record CACRXK020004073.1, read on the forward strand.
AACATATTTATAGCTTACAAGTCATACTGACAGAATTTGAAAGAGCTCAACAAAAGTGCTAAAGAAGACTCTGAATATGCCATTTCCAACGATCTGGAGACTCCAAATTATAAAAAAATTTCCCGCTTGGCCCCTCTAAATTTTACAAGCTTGAGCCTTCCTACACCCCTAGAATAAAGTGGCAGACACTCAGGTGGTGAATGCCTCTTGTAAAATGCAATGGCTAGGAACATGCATTTCAATGGGAAATCATTGCAAATACAACATGTTACACTTTTTTTGGCCGAGTGGCCTGAGTCATACTTTTGTATTTGTCTCTATTCCATGGTTCAGCTTTTATGCTGTAGGCATGTGGAATATGTTTTGTCAGAAGACTCAGAACAGCCTATATTAATTTATGTTTTGTTGGCAAAAGCAAAATAAGATATTATTATACCAGGCTATTTTTAACTGAGACCACAGAATAGTGGCCATACAGTGAGCCGACTCAGCCAAAAAAGCGTATTAGCCATATAACCGAAAATGTGTTCGTAACAATATTTACCAAACATGATTTTTTTTCTGTTGGTGTAATGTACTCCGGTGAATATGATGCTTGTGATGTTACTCTGAGTGTATATCCACACCGGGCAAGCTTGAAAAATATGCCTGACCACGGTGGGAATCGAACCTACGACTACTAGCCCAATGCTCTGCCAACTGAGCTACGCGGTCTGGTAGGTTTGAGTATGTGATATTTCGGAACAGAATCTAGTTCCTTCGATATCAATGTTATCTAGTAATAATCATGATTTTTCTGTGTTGGTGTAATGTACTCAGGTGAATATGATGCTTGTGATGTTACTGAGTGTATATCCACACCAAGCAAGCTTGAAAAATATGCCTGACAACGGTGGGAATCAAACCTACGACCTTTGGAATACTAGCCCAATGCTCTGCCAACTGAGCTATGCGGTCTGGTCGGTTCGAGTATGTGATATTTCGGAACAGAATCTAGTTCCTTTGATATCAATGTTATCTAATAATAATCATGTGTTTTTTCCGAAATATCACATACTCGAACTGACCAGAAAGCATAGCTCATTTGGCAGAGCATTGGGCTAGTATTCCAAAGGTTGTAGGTTCGATTCCCACCATGGTCAGGCATATTTTTCAAGCTTGCCCGGTGTGGGGCCATTCCATTTAATGTACACACCCCCTATGGACGAGAATTTCTGAAGGGGTTTGAAAACGCCATTTCCGAGGGGTTGTGTGCATCGGCATCCTTTGATCTTTGCATTTTTTTTCTGAGGAGTAAGGCAAAAATTTATTAATTTCTGGGGGGTATTTGTGTCGGCACTTTGATCTTTTTTTCTTTGGGGTTCAAATTTTATTGACCTCGTTCATAGGGGGGTGTGTACATTAAATGGAATGGCCCGACTGGATATACACTCAGAGTAACATCACAAGCATAATATTTACCAAATGTTCCAAATAAACGCACGCTAAAATAATTTATTATAATGTACTTACAGCTTCTGCTCTCTTTCGCTTCATTATGTTTCACTATACAGTCTATACTTTGACTTTTCGCCTTTTCAATTCAAAATTTGGGAACTATTCCACTCAAAGTCGTTCAACCAGTCGCCATATTTGAAACTATTTAAAGCCCCCTCCCGCCAAACTCGTAATATTCCCGCGTGATCAGTTGCAATCTGGTTGCAATTAGCGATGATCTCCCTACAAAACTGGAGTACTACCCAAAAACAAGCGAAGTATTTTGGCATGTGCTAAAACCTGGACGATGGGCGTCCATCGTCCAGGTTTTAGCACATGAAATACTATCAAAATGAAGAGAAAAGTCAGATGAATATACTGGTATACGAGTATACGACCGAAAAGAGAAAACCAACGATACCAAAGTTATATCAAACGTACTGCATTTTTAATTATAGTTTAATAATTTTGAGCGATTTGTCGACAAACAATTTCGCTTGACTTTCAAAGGCCATAAATCGCTAGAATACTGTTGTTTAGTAATACATTTGACATCCGTAAGTACAATTTGCTATACGCTGAATCGAACGGTGATATTTTATTTTGAGCGGCTTGTCTTTCACTGACCCATGAATCGCTGGAATTAAAAATTATGAATTTTGAAATCAATTTCCCATCCATAAATACAACGTCAACGTTTTAAGGCTTTACAAGAAAATTTTTCTTTGTGTTAATGTCATTAGTTCCAAATCAGAGCCCACAAGACAAAGAAAAATTTTCTTGTCCGTTCCAATCCACGGATAATTTTCCTGAGTGGAAATTAGCCTTTACGCTGCTTCGAACAGTGGTATTTTTGTCCATGTTTGGCGCATAAAACCAGAGATAAAGGCATAAAGCCCAGCAAACAGTCAGTCCTGAGAGTCCAAGATTAATTAATTTTCCCGCAAAAATGTATACTGTTTCGAGCACGTGCAAGGAATTTTTACTAGGCGATTAAGGAAACGTATTGATGCGAATACACTAACAAACGGACAAACTCACATGCAGAATATAATGCGTGCCAAACTGTAGCTCCTGACGTTCGCAATCTGCGTGTATTATACGCAATTGTCAGGATTAATTCGTTTATATTTTCAACTGACAAGTAACTCAACGCAACGTTTCGTTTCTTTTATATTAAACTTGAATCACTTGACGTAAACGAATTACGTCTACTATAAATACACGCAGGTATGAAATAGAATATCAAAAAATCGCAAGTCTCTAAACGTTAACTGTAAACTCTATGAACGTTCGCATATAATGAATTAGTTTCGCGCCAAAACTGTCCGTGAGAGTCTGGGTTCTAAACTATGAAATGAGCCCAC
>CACRXK020004074.1:2895-33235 GCA_902702795.2 Paramuricea clavata
AATATTACTAATTCCAAGACGCTCTTTCCAGCTGTGGTGATAGATTTCGTTGTTCTTACTTAGATTAAAATTTAGTCTAAAGCGCAAGTCGTCGCATTCTGCTCTCCTTCCTCCATTCTAAGCTTTCAAACAAAGTTATTTTCCTCAACTTGGTCTATACTTCATAGCCTGGTTATTTTCGAAAAAGACGTACTATCTCGTAAAATTGATTTAGTTATTTGCCATCTTATTGTCGACTTCGTGTCACTTTTCAACGCGCGGTTCCCAAGTTCGTTGCAAATTTGCCAATTACATTTCCAAGTTTAAATATTGGGCGTGAACTTCGCAACAAAGATCGCAAGTAAGTTTCAATGTTTGAACTATTGTAAACAAACGTTCATAGTTCAAGTTGAAATTACAATTCAATGGAAAGTTCTTGGTCGAGTGGTCTACCAAGAAGGTTTGTTTTTCATTGAATTGGTTATTATTATTGAGTATGAACATTTGTTTACAAACGAAGTTCAAAATTTGAAATGAAATTTCGCGCCCAATTTCCAAACTTGGAAACGTAATTGGCAAGTTCGCAACGAACTTGGGAACCGCGCGTTGAAAAGTGACTTGAAATCGACAATAAATCTTGCTGAAGAATGAAAGAAGTGATACATCATAATTTGTGTTGTGTTGCTATCTAATCAATGTACCTTAATTAATTTTGACCTAACTAGAACGTCCCCTCCCTACAGCCGCCTACTTTATCAAAACAGACACCTACTCTGAATAATTCTGAAAGCCCTGTCAGAACCGTTATTTTTGACCGCAATAAAAAGGTCAATTACACCGATCAATCTATCACTGACACAAGTATTCATGCCTTCAAATCCCGAAACTATAATAGTGCAAAAATGATATGTAAACTTACGATCATTTTCGTGAATGACTTGAAAGTTCTTGACAGATGCCTGGGTTACACGACCATGAAAATTAAGTACGTATGACTGCGTATCTAATAATTCAAAAAAGAATGACATTTACTCATGGATGCAATATTGAACTTTATTTGTACTGGATAGCCCTATCAATTTAAACTGTTCTCTCTGGAGGTCCAGTAAGAGACATCTCTTAATAATAACATTGGAACGACTGAATCAATAAGTTTTTTAATCAGTCGTTCCAGTGTTATTACAAGAGGAAACCTAAACTAAACTAATACTGGATAGTTCTATCAGTTATAAACTGTTCTCTCTGGAGGTCCAGTAAGAGACATCTCTTATTGATCCAGTGTTACTACAAGAGGAAACATAAACTAAACTAACTTAATTATACTGGTAACTCTATCAGTTCTAAACTGTTCTCTCTAGAGGTCCAGTAAGAGAAATCTCTTATTGATCCAGTCATTCCAGTGTCACTACAACAAAAACTGGATAGCTCTATCAGTTCTAAACTGTTTCCAAAGGGCAATCGACGCATACCGTCATTCCATACAGGTGTTTTGTTATGTAGCTCTAGTAAATTATCGAGCATTCGTCTTCGATGTCGTTCTAGAATCGTTTCACTTTCCTACGAGTATAAAGAATACAAATGAACAGGCTGCTCATGTGGGGAAGAGAGAATAATGTGAATAGTTAAAGCTACATAGTCTTGAGCATAAAACATTTAGGCAGCTCTTACCATTTTAGGTCGAACTGGTATTCTTTGATGATCGACGCCCATACTTGGTATAATTATAGTCATTTTCCTAGGACCTTTAAAACCTAACACATTTGTATCCTACAAAGGAAGAAGAGAAATACAAAAGGTTTTTGACATTAGTTTCTTAAATTCAGAAATCACAGATAAACATATAGTCTGTGTCATTGTTTACCAAAATTTCTCATTTTCTCGTCCATATAAGGCCAAAAAAAAAAATGTGGGTTTCCGGTTTCCCGACCCTACCTAGCTTTTGGACGTCGAAATCCCGACCCTAAACTTTTTTATTGGATTATGCTTGTAAGTGTTTCCACTTAGAGGGAAAAGTTTGTGGAAAATTGAAATTTGAGGTAATATTAGGGAAATTTATCTTTGGATGTGGAAACATTGACTAAACAAAATGGCGTCCGCTTGTTCGGAAAATTAAAAAAAATTAAAAAAAAAAAGTTAAAACCGACCTACCCTACCTAAGTTTTTATAAGAAGAAACCGGAAACCCACATATTTTTTTTTGCCTAACATATATACACAATTCACAAGTTTACAGGCTTGGACAACTTTAACGACTAGGCATTAGAACTGTTCAATTTTATGTTTACGGTAAGTACTACCATTTTTCGCTTCTTCCAAAAACGCTACCTTGAGTGTAAACGCTTATATCTCTGCTAATATTTTATAGAAATGTGCAAGGCATACGTCAAAATTTAAGTTAGACATAACTACGTTCAATACATTTTATTTGTTTAAGATGGATTTCTCAGTTCTTAATTACAATGAGTCAAAGAGGGGAACATTTTTTGCGCCACCCGGTATATTAACTATATTTTCAGGTAGTTGCACCAACGAAAGCTTGTATAATATCTTACGTATACTATTCCTCCCAGTTCTTCGCGAATATTAGATCCATCCGCCATGACGCCTCCTTTCTTTGGATTCACTCCTTCGTTATATACAGTAAATCGTGTACCGACTAAATTTGACCTAGATTAATAAATTATACATTAATAATAGGACAATATAAGTCTCGAACACTGCATGTCAGATACAGATTTGGTTCACAATCTGCACGAATGAATTCATTATTGACATTTTTCAGGTTTACACAGAAATTGTCGTTGTTTATACAGCTTCGTGTCTGAACTGCTTTAAAAAGATAAATAACCTGTGAAGTTTCGAGCAAAGGTTCCACAATTCTTTAGCTTTTATTGATCTTCTTCAAGTAGTAGTTCAGAAACAAACCACGACAGCTTATTGTAGAATACTACCTACACTAGACCACCACGTTTGAGATATCTTTTTCAGGTAGTTCAGACACAAACTACGACAGCTTATTGTAGAATACTACCTACACTGGACCACCACGTTGGAGATATCTTTTTCAGGTAGTTTAGACACAAACCACGACAGCTTATTGTAGAATAATACCTACACTAGACCACCACGTTTGAGATATCTTCTTCAAAGTAGTTCAGACACAAACCACGACAGCTTATTGTAGAATACTACCTATACATGCACTGAATTCTCTTGCATGTATACACGTAACATAGCCTAACACAAAATCCACCTAGTACCTTAACTTTCCAACATAACTCTCGCCTTTCCTAGACAAATCCGTAGGATCTGTTGATATTAAATAGTTCGAAGTTGCGCTCTTTTTTCGTTTCCGGCCAGCGAGGAGAAACACCTGTTTTGTAAATTAAATAACAAAGTATGAATCCTTTCGTGTGGTTCGCACAATATCAAAAAATAAAGGGCAGATGGAGTGGAAAAGATTGTTCCGAGCAACGTACCTTCTTCCCATCATCTCTTTCCATATGTAAGAAATACGTGGGGTACATATTACGATCCATGCCTTTCTTATCCCGAGATATCCTACATTTCACTGTCGTTCCTTTGGGCGCAGGTCTGTGAATACAGAAATCCCCAGTAAGCGTTATGTTACATCCAAACAAATATTATATATTTGACAGGTTCAAAGAAATACACTATTAAAAGAGCAGTAAAGTACTAAAAACAGACAAAATAAGGTACTGAAAACTGTATGTATAGGAACATACCCGTCTACAAAAACATCGAGATCTTCGAAATCCAAGTTGCTTCCGCCATTAACATCGTTTTCCTGTAAATAAGATAACAAGGACGTTGTCAACTTTTGATTCCGAAAATTCCATCTGTTAGACTTTTACATTTAAGAGGTAATTTTTTTCAATGTTACGTATTTGCAATGAAAAGTGTTCAAAACCTAAAATCTTTTTGGCGTTCCTCTCAAAATTACTTTGTTTTAGCTTTATTCTCTAGTTTATAGAGTTAGCTACCTTTTTAAATGCATCTGCCGCTTGAGAAACATAAAATAATAGTTAGAAATTGTCAATGGACCTTTCCCCTTATAACCAAAAATTTGATCTAGACAAAAATTTCATCACAGCTTGAAAGAGCATCACAAAATTAGTAATATTCCGAAGTTTCGTTGCGAAATGTTGTAAAATGCGCATAATATAGCTCTGCGAAATTTGCAATTTTCAGTCATTTTGTATTACAAACGGAAAATTGATGCCCCAACACCCGATTGGGCTGTCAATTTCCCATGCGTAATACAAAATGACTGAAAAACGGCAAATTTCGCAAGGCTATATTATCCGCATTTTACAGTATTTCGCAATGAAACTTTGGAATATTACTAATTTTATGATGCTCTTTCTAGCTGTGATGAAATTTTTGTCTAGATCAAAATTTTAGTTATACGGGGAAAGGTCCAAGGATGATTTAAAATTTACGCCATATTTACAGCCATCTAAGCAAAACTTACTGAACTTCAGACATCATTTTCTCTTTGGCGTATCATCTAAAATCTCTTCATTTTAGCATTATTTTACAGATAAAGCACTAAACATACTTTTTAAGTTTGTTTGCCGATTGAGAAACGTATCGAAAAATAAAAATTTGGAATTTAGTCATATCCTCAAGTGATATATTATACGCATTAGTTTTGAGCGCATGTTACGTAACATACAAGAAAATCTCCTCTTAATTCTAACACCAGACAATTTTACTCGTCAAGGGGAGAGTGCTGGCACTTAATGGGTTAAACGTGGGGGTACATTTAAACTATACTGGATAGCTTTTTGAAATGGCAACATGCATACCGGTATAGTGTCGCCTTTTTCACCAGGTTCATTACTGCCTTGCGACGAGGGTACACGCGAGACCTTCCCTATCGGTGCAATGGCGGGTAATGTCTCTTCTTCGAGGTCATACTCGTCATGGTGATCATTTCGCGCGAAATCTGCACTCGTGTTCAGTCCCATCGCGGCCAGCTTCTTTTCCGTGTCTGTTGTCACTTCCTGTTTGGAAACACATAGAGGAATTTTTAATTCAATATTTAAAAATCATGCCATGATTATCTTCTAGGAAATTGTATCAATGTTCCATAATATCACTGAATTCAACAAAGATTTATATTTAAAACTGTTCAAGTACAAAACATGCAAGACAAAATGCATATTAAGCACTTGCAATTAACATAAACACGTTCAATTACAACACACATACTTTTTTGGGTGGTTCGTCTGTACCAACATTGACTAACATCCCAACTTGCGGTTCTTGCCTTCTTGGTACTATGGTTATTTGACCATCTGCAATACCTATCACAGTTAAAGATGATAATGTAGTTTACATTTTGCTTGCATTTTTCTATACTACAGTAAGAGTTTTTTTTCATTGTGCTGGGCAAATTCAGAAAAGTGTTAAAATTCTGTGCGCTACGATGGCTCTCTATAGTTTCAATAGATCTTAACCCTTTAAGTGACTATTGCCCCCTACTTCATTATTTTACTCTGTCTAATGTCAGACAATTTTATTCATCAATGGGGGAGTGCTGCAGCTCAATGGGTTAATCAGACTATCTGCCAATGCATCGGATAGATATTAACCCATTGAGCTGCAATGCACCTTACTTATTTTTTTTACTTGTCTAATGCCAGATGATTTTAATTGTCAATGGGGAAGCTTACTTAATGGGTTAACCAAAAAATGTGACAATGTCTCTAGTTAACCAAAAAATCTGACAGTTAACCCACTGAGCCGCAGTGCACCTTACTTTGTTTTTACTTGTCTAATGCCAGACAATTTTACTCGTCAATGGGGAAGCTCTGCAGCTTAATGCGTTAATATTTAAATCGGTTCTCTCACTAAGATTCAACAAGACTAACCACTATGATGATAGCTTGTTCCACCAATACCACTAGACATCAAGCCCTTATCACCAGCAGTGCCAGGCCTACCAGAACCAGGTCGCATCATGTCATTTGCTTTCATTATTCCTAGACATAATTTAATAACATGAAATAAGTATAAAAAAAATCTTTTGGCAGGTGAAATAAATTTTAGCCTGCCATTTTTATTCATTGAACTGCCAAAATGGCAATGTCTCATATGAGTCGTATTGTAAAAATCAATGTTTTCATGATTATGCATTTTTATTTTATTTTTAAACTTGGATTTACATTTCAAATATAAATGTATTTGGTCAACTAAATGATCTAGTATATATGAGTTGTGGTAAGCAAATGAAATGAAATATATCTATAGAATTTCAGTTGCCATTTTATTTTTGAATTTCAAATTTGTTTTTGCCTGCCATTTCTAAAATATGGCCCGCTTTTGGCCATTGGCAACCCGCTACTTCAAGCCCTGTAGTTATATCAAGTGAGATTCCCAAAATGAGCGATGTTTTGCTAATTTCAGAAATGGGGCGATGCTCTTGAAAATCAAATGGGCATCATGATCACTCGATTGGGCGTGGCCATGAAATTAAACAAGCGGGGGTTTAGTGTAATAGACATGCTTGTCAAAATACGTCACATTTATTCTACAAACAATATAATAATATATTTGATGATATTTGCTGTGTTGGTGTAATGTACTCAGGTGAATAAGATGCTTGTGATGTTACTCTGAGGGCTAGTATTCCAAAGGTCGTAGGTAGAGGGCTAGTATTCCAAAGGTCGTAGATAATATATTTGATAATTATATATTACATTCTGCTCATGAACGCAGGCAACAAAGTGATTTGTAATGTAAAAAATGTCTAAAATGTCTGAGCTTTAAAATTATTTCTCCCGAGTTCCTCTGTCATATTTAACTTCATTTGCAAGTTAAATATGATGTTTTCACGAGTAACTGAATAAGCTTAGAAAATAGATATCCTTGAATCTTTCTCATTTGATCATGTAAAAGTTCTTATTGAATCATTATATGTAATTATGCCCCCACTGATCATTTTAATATTTAATTTCGGGAATTACGCAAAAGACTGTACTAATTATATCCTGCTGGGCTGCTGTCTGACGTTATCCATGCTTATGACAATAAGTACTTTTAGTATTGTTGTGCTAGCCTGCTAGAATTTTCTGCTGGTATATCAAGTTTCAGGGAGATTAAAATAGTGACAAAATTACATTCTGAAGTACATATTTCCACCTAGGATGCTGAGCAATTATTGCCAAAAATAACACATATGTAGAACAACTGTCAAGTGATAGCCACAATTATTTGGACGGTGTCGAACAGCATTCACTGAACATCACTCATATTAAATCCCACCAGGGGGAACGGTGTTTCCCTATGTTTGATTTTGGAAGGAGGGATGCCGTTTTCCTGGTAAAAATGAAAAGGTGGGGGACAGCATTCCCCCGTGAAAACATCACTGCCCAAAATCCTGATAATTAGGCGTAAAAAAATACCTGTGGTTCCGGTTTCATATCGTAAAAAAATTAGGGTCGGTAGGTCGGAAATAAATTTTTTTTTGAATATTTTTTTCATGGTTTTGGCAGTTTTTTGCTGGGCAATTTGCAGTAGAGTCCCAACATCAATATTAACTAGAGATGCATATTTCCTATGGACAAATTTAGGCAATTTGGTTCAATAATTAGTGTGACAACAGCCCCATTTTGGCACACTGTATGAGCAGCCTGCAACCACCTGAAGAAAATAGGGTTGCACGGTCAATCGCGTCAAAAAAATAATAGGGTTGGCAGAAAAAAATAGGGTCGGTCGGGAACCGGAACCGCAGGTTTGTTTTTTTACGCCTTATTCATCCAATATATAAAGCCATCTAGTAGTAATGCCAAAATATTCAAACCTGACTGCGCTCTCTTTTGTTGCTGTCTCTTCTCAATCAACGCTTTCTACACAACACCAAAATTTTTAAGAATGTAAGAGTTTGAATTACATGGAACATGAGCCGTCATGTTTAAGTGTGCTAACCTGTTGCGCCAGCTTCGTTTGACGATTGCTCGGACTAGTTGCTCGGATATCATCTTCATAAACACTGCAAAAGTTGAGAAACAACAAACATAAACAAAGATACAACCGAAGGATGCACATGTAAGCTAGTTTAATTCTCAGCTTTGCAAATACCACTACCATATATAGCTGTTGTTAGAAGTTCTACTGACGGCACTAAAGAGTTCTCATCTGAAACTAAAGCCAGGTGAATTTGTGATATAAAAACAACCCACACGAGGAATTGCAGGACCACAGGTTCGGTCTCCCGCGGTCCTGCGATTGGTTAGGTCTAATAAATGTATAAAATTTATACTCAAAATTTCAATCAACAAAACCCATAAACTTCTAATGTTTCATGTTCAAAGAGGAAAAGGCAGAAGTATACAGAGATATATCAGTCAAAAATGCCAATAATGCTGCCAAAAACTAAATCATCAACAGCAATTTTTCCCAAAGAGGATTTGTCAAAATTACGAGGACTGGTGTATTGATGCAATGCCCAGCACTACCCAAAATTGTCGAAGAAAAAAAGATGGACACATTAAAGTGCATGAAATTACGGGAACCACTGAGTATTTTGATAAAATACAAAACAATAGATACACCGAAAATTGAAATTTTCGGAGTATCTATTGTTTTTGTATTTTAAAGTGCATGGTTTCTTACCATTAAGATTGGAGATTTAAAGGGGCATATCTATTGGAGATTTAAGGGGCATATAGGCACCTTGTATAAATGCCCAACACATTATACCCCTCGACAAATAAAAACATCTGCCACTAGACAGATGTTTATTCCACACACAACAAAATGCTACAAAGTGAAATGGAAATTGGAAAATAATTTTGAAATTTCTTTTGCTTGATATTGGTCAGCAATGACTGTGTCAATCTCCAGAAAAAATTCAAACCTCCCCCACAAATGAAATTGGTTAGCCCTGTACTCCCTTCGGATGTCCTAACACACCGAAGCCTTGGTCAAACGAGGATGAGAGTAGACAAGAGTTGCAACTCTTGCACGCATTTGATGCAAACTCTCATCGACTTTTAACTGGTTCAAATTTTGATGTGAGTTTTCCCCACACACAAGATAATATCAAGTCAACTCTCGTCAACTTGCATGCAACTCTTGTTCTCGTCTGACCAGCGCATTACTATTATCAGAAACGGATTTGGAAATTTTACACTTTACCGTACCGGAGTAATCACCAAATACATAGCCATCAAAACATGCCAATAAAAGAACGGAAAAACCATCAGCACACATGCCATCAAATACTTGCAGTATGGTAAAGTGTAAAGCACCCACAGATTTTTCTCCCCTCCTCCGAAAGGCAGAAATTTCCTCCATGGGGGGCAGTGTGAATAGTTTTCAGGAACAACCCATTGCCACAAGGCATAAACATTTCAAGTAGCAATAACCGTGGGCTACAGGCACAAATTTGGCATCATAAAGTGAGCAATGGGAAATATAGGATTGGTAAATAAGGAAACAAGCCAACCAGATCCACAAAAAACAACATTAGGGTCGGCAGACCGCAAGTAGGATCGGTTGCAAAATTGGGATCACAGAATTTTTTTCTCAGGCTAACAGAGAAACTACATACTAATGAATCAAGTCTATCTGAACAGGTGCTATGTATAGAGGCGTCTGGCAAAATACAACTTGTCACTTATGTTTATGTCTATACAGTTGCAATGTTAAATGTTTTGAATTTATTATCTGATGTAAACCAAGAATTCACTAATACTCATGACACTAAACTTATTCGCAATATTGCAACAATCACAATAGTAATCGGAGAGCCATTCAAAACCGTATGGGTCCGTGTGAAATTTAAAGCAATTATTTCTGTGTAAATAGTCAAAATAGATCTTGGCAGCAGAGTCGTAAATTTGAGCTTGTATTTTTTAAGCCCATAAAATTTTAAATGCCTGGCCAAGTTGAAGATTAATACATTCAGTTTTTTTAAGCAAATCATTTTATATATTTCTCAGTTGTGTTTTAATTAAATAGCGACAATCTATCGGTTGATTCAATTCAAAAGGAAAATAGAGTTCCTGTTCCTTGTGAAGTGGTTTCTATCGAGTTGTCACAGCAACCGTCACAAAAACCGAAGCTCATATAAGGAAAAGCACGAGTATTTTCACTCCGATCTGAAAGCAAGATCGTTTACCAAGCCACTGTTTCCAGGGCAAATAAAAGCAGCTTGTAAAATGTTTACAAAGATCGAGGAAAATGATAAACACGAAAGGCCTGCCAAACAACAAAAAATGACGCCATCCCAAGCAGTATTAAATTTATGTCAACAAAGTTTCGACTTTTAAAACGCAAGCGATCGGGTCCGAAGACTAGCGTTCAGGCGATTTATAATAATAATCATAACAATAAAAGCTCGGCAAAATAAATAAGGAGTGGGTTGTTTCAACATACCTTCCTGGAGGCCCCGCAGTTTGCCAAGTGTTGGCAGGTGAGCTACAACCAAGACGAAAAATACGCGAAACATTACGTTAGTTTAGACGCTTCTGATCGCGAGAAAAAAAGATAACGGACTGCTAAGGGCTTTGTTAAAAGCTTACCTAGTTCCTTGAGAATAGAGTGACATTATCTCGCCTCAAAGTGGCCCGCTATGTTGATAATTCTGACCGCAAACAGGCACTTGCTGCATGAAAAGATATCTTGCAATTTTTTATGGAAAACGGGAAAACGGAAACAAATGTACGCTGTAGTCGAAAACGCGCCTGTGATTGGTCTAAACCGTCGCCAGTTACTCGGAAACGCTCGCTGAATCGGCAAATCTTCGAAGAGTCCCATATAAATCCTTTATGTCCCCAATTGCCCTCCATAGTCCCTATCATTGGCGATACTTTTTACGGCTGCCAGTCGGCGCATTGTCGGCGCCAAACCTACGAATCGGGTGCCATAATGGCGGGAAATTTTAGCCCGAATTTTCGCGAAATAACTGCACGTGTTTATTTATGTTTGTAACTTTTGGAATATTTAAAAGATCGTTCAGAGACGTATTGAGAAAGATGCCTTTGAATGTGGAAATCAAAGCAACAATTCGAGATTACGATCAGTTCCGATCCCTTGCCGAAAACGTTAGCGGGCAGAAAGGTTTATATTTTAAATCATTGCAGTTTAATGATAATTTTGTGTTTATATATATATATATATATGTTAGTTGTGTAATTGTACACTCTGTAATATGTTAAGATGAAAATGTTCTAGAGTGTGTATTATATAATTTCCATACCCAGCGGCAGCGCAAGCAGAAAGATGTTGTCTGCCGCGGCTGGGTCTCGGACCCGCGACCTTCGAATTACTAGATCGACGCTCTACCTACTGAGCTACACGTGCACGGTCAGACGGATTTAAGACTGGAAATTATGAAATATATACTGAATGTCATAAACATACTCGTTTATATTAATATTTGAATTATTATATATACTGAATGTCATTAACATACTCGTTTATATTTTGTAAAAATTATAATTTAATAAAATGCCTGGATTACAAATCTTCAAATCTATTAAATATATATATATATATATATATATATATATACATATATATATATATAACCATATATATATATATATAATAACCAATAACCTTAATAACCAGTAATATATATATGTAATGTATATATAATAACCCATATATGTCAATATATATAATATATATATATATAACAACAACAATATGTATAATAATATATATCTCATCTCTCATATATATATATATATAACAACTATCATAATAATAATAATAACTATATATATATATACTTCTTTCTATATATTAATAGATTTGAAGAGATTTTGTAAATGGGCATTTCTAATATTATAATATAATTTTACAAATTATGATAATTCTCAGGAATATATACCCATACAATATATGTATATATGTATATATATATATATATATACAATAATATATATATATATATAATATATATATATATATATATATATATATATATATATATATATATATATATATATATTTAATAGATTTGAAGATTTATAATCCAGGCATTTTATTAAATTATAATTTTTACAAAATTATACAGTGTTCTCCGGATTGTAATAATAGATTTGAAGATTTGTAATCCAGGCATTTTATTAAATTATAATTTTTACAAAATTATACAGTGTTCTCCGGATTGTAATAATTTGTTTTTATTTATATATATATATATATATAGTTTTTCATTTTACCTCAAAAAACCACAACAGTCTGTTTCATCTGTATAGGAATCATCAGACCACCTATGATTCCTATACGGATGAAACAGACTGTTGTGGTTTTTTGAGGTAAAACGAAAAACTATATTATGCTCTATCTATATGGTATTGAGCACTGCCTTTACGGCATGAAACTCGGAGTAGCAACAAAAATATTTTAAGTATTAATATATATATATATATATATATTTTACTTGTCAAGGGGAGAATTAATGGTCATACTTCATTACTAGAACTCTATCTAACAACTAATACCAGACAATATATTACTTTTCAAAAGAAAATGCACTTTTCAAAATAGTCGAGTTGGGGGGGGGGGGGGATGTTCAAATTTAGTTTTGCCAGCATACTACATGTTATAATCACCGATCCAATAGTTGTAATGTGATTATTGATTTTTTGTATATAACAATTAGGACAAATAATTGTTCAAGAGGATGTCTTCTTTCATGCACCTAATGGCAGACTGAAGGTTTGTCAATTTTATTTACACTCTGTCTTTTGTTCTCATTGGTCATCTTCTTCCAGTAAGAGCCATCTCTTATTGGCCCAGTGTTGCTAGTGACCGGGGGTGGAAAAAGTATCGGACCACAGGATCACTGGTCCCAGAAATTTTTTGAATTCCCAGAAAATATTTCCCCAAGAAAGAAAAATATAATTGTAAAAATTTAGATAAAAGGATAAATTCAGAGGGAAAACTCTAACCAATAGAGAGAATGCTACCTGTACTGCAGGTATGACCTCAGAAATGCAAGTCCATCTTAATAGTACGATAGTCGGATGGTGTATAAATGTATAGATTATAGAATGATGTAACAAATGTTGTATGGCAAATGCATTTTTAGCCAATCTGAGATGCCATGTTTTCACTAAATTTTCTGGCAGAACATGCCCCAAGATCCCCCCTTTTTGCATCTGTATAGTTCTGTCATATTCCTAAAAGTATTATTAAGTTTCTCAATGCACTGTCACTGAAATTTTTTCCTGCAAAAATATAGCATGACATTCAGTTTGACAACTTGTTAGTATTGTATGAGTTACAGTGTCCAAGTATTGAGTTACTTGATTTATTGTGGAAAATTTTTTATTGCCCTTTGGCCGGGTCCCAGAAAGTAAAATATTTTCCCACCCCTGGTTTAATACAGCAGGAAACCTAAACTAAACTGACTTCATTTATACTTTATAATTCTATCGTTCTAAACTGTTCTTCCTAGAGGTCCAGTAAGAGATATCTCTTATTGATCCTGAGTGTTACTACAGCAGGAAGCCTAAACTACACTAACTTGACTTTATTAGTTTATTGTTACTATTCCTTTGCCAATGCTTAAAAGCGAGATGGATGCCAGAATAGTTGAAAGAAAGTACCCGGCATTAAACCTGATAACATCCGGCGGCCCCTGGCACACTCTCATTTATTTGACATGCTTTATAGCTACGTATCTTGCAAGAACGACCCTCGCAGTTAATTTCTTATTCGAGATCAGATCAGAGTGGACCGAAGCTTTCTACGTTTTACATTACGGAAATTCCCAAACCAGAAGATTTGAAAAAAACGCTTGAAACATCGCTTGGGATCAAAGGTAAGAAGAACGCACGTGAACATTGCCACTTTTGGTTTGGAAAAAACAAGCCGCTTATTTTTGCATATTTTGCGGTGGCGGACATGCAGGTATACGCCCCCAATGAAGAAACGGAGCTGTCTCTCCATTTTGTATATGGCTAGACTCCTGATCCTGGCACGAAGGCTTGGGTCATCGGACCTTCTACTCACTGTTCCTTAATTTTTGCTTTTCTACATCAGTACGCGCTATATTAAGCTTCTACTATGCAGCGTGGGCGTCAGGCGCCTATATAGCGTAACTTTCTTCAACATAAAATTTTTTCTTTTAAATTTTAATAGTAGATTTACAATTACATGTCACATATTTTTAATCTTTAAAAGAGCTTTACACCGTCACACACTTTGATAAAATAAATCACCGATGCCGATGGTGCAAGCTAGCCTAACCAATTCGTTGAAGATTCTGCCGTATACTCATGACAGAGGCGAGAATAGGTGTTATTTTTATGGCTATATGCCTGTATAACGTAAACACTTTTAGGTATACGTATGAGTTAAAAAACTATATTCTGACGATTATGAATTCACAAGATGGCCGCTAAACTTAAGCATACAGCTGGTCAGGTCCCGGCTCGCCTAATAGCAAGGTTTTTATATATATTATACTGTATAATTTATAGTTCATAATATGGTCCAGGATCGCGTATTAACACAAGGAATAAGCACAGAGCAATAAAAACACAAGAACCGGCGATTTACAGTACGAAAATTGACGCGAGTTCGTTCCGAATTGACAATATACCAAGAAATATAGTTTGTTTAAATTTTTTTAGTGTGAAATGCTTAGTTTTGACGTGCATGCAGTGTTTATATTTGAACGCCATTCTGGGATAAAGTTCAAAGTGACCCTGGTCGAACTCGATTAGTTTTCGTCGTGTAAAGCTGGCTTATTATATAGTTTATAGTGTAAACCCTTACTTTTCCTCGAAATCCAGTAGTTCACTCAGGAGATTGTAGGCCTTCATTGCGATGCGAGCTTCCTGCTGAAATTGTATTCCAAAATTAACACGCGCAGTTGCTTTAAAATGATTGAAATATTAAATTGAAGTAAAGTGGTCTGTACAAACAGGTGTTGTTTATGCATATACATTGAAAAGAATGGAATAGGCAATGTCAATGAGATGACACTTCATCAAGTTCTGCAGTTGTAGGAAGGGACAAGCGACGACCCTTCTGGACCTCCAGGAAGAACAGTTTAGAACTGATAAAGTATAAATAAAGTTAGTTTAGTTTAGGTTTCCTCCTGTAGTAACGCTGGATCAACCAGGGATGTCCCTTACTGGAATCTAGGAAGAACATTTCAGAAATGATAAAACTATCCAGTATAAATATAGTTAGTTAATTTGTTTAGAACTGATAAAACTAACAGGTATAAATAAAGTTAGTTTAGTTTAGGTTTTCTCCTGTATAACCCCGGATCAATAAGAGATGATCCTTATACTTGACCTTTAGGAAGAACAGTTTAGAACCGTGATAAAACTATCAGGTATAAATAAATTTAGTTCAGTTTAGGTTTCCTCCTGTAGTAACACTAGATCGTCAACGGACGTCGTATACTCGGTGATCCGCCGCGTATAGAAAAAACAGAAATTTTCATAAAAGGATTCTCATCAATTTTGAGCTGGTTGTCAAATTTCGAAGAGAGTTAATGAGTGCTTTTGTCCGTTTCAACGGTAATATCCATTCAACTCTCATCAGACAGTCGACATGAGAGTTGAGTCTTGAGAACCCTCTCATGCAAACTCTCGCTTCTCAACTCTCATCAACTCTCATCTTCGTTCGACCAGGGTTTTAGCTATCTTTCAATAACAACATGCATTGGACCAATAAGCTTAAAAACTAAATAATAGACTCGGAGGAGGCCATCAAAATCGCTTACTGCATGACGGCGTTCGAAGTGTTTTTCCCTCAAGTTTTAATGAACTATTATAATCAGTGCCGCAGGCCGCAGACGGAAATCAAAGTAATATCAAATTTACACCTTTTTTCTGATATTGGCTTTTCGCCTAACACCCATCAGCAGAAACCACATATTTCGTATAAATAACACGAATTTACATCACAACATAACCGCTTAAAATTAAAAGCTTTTTAATTGTTTTTTTGCTCTTTTCCCGCCTGGCAGGTGTTGTGAAGAAGGAGCGGTTACTATTCCTTGTGGGGCAGACGAGGATACATCTGGATAGAGTGGAGAATTTAGGGTGCTTTATGGAATTAGAGGTACCGAGTATGCGGTAGTCGCAGTGAGCTCCATATATGTATCTGGAGCGAGAACTCGAGTCCAAAACGTGAAGGCAACGATGGAGCTATAGGCAATTCCGGCTTTTAATTTATGCACGCAGGGGGTGATGGGAAGTAAGGTATCATATTGCTGATTATGCTGAAAAATTTCAATAAAAACTGCCGAAACAACCGAAATATTTCAATATTTACAAGTATAAGCTATCACTCCGTGGTTACACGGCCGTCATTTTTATTTTTTCAGCATAATCAGGATTTTATCAGCAATATGATACCTTACTTCCCATCCTCCTCTGCGCGCAGAAATTAAAAGCTGGAATTGCCTAATGCCTATTGGGTGTCAGTTTCAGTCTCTTTCTATTGTTTTTGTCTACAAGGACTGGAGTGTGCCGAAATTTCGTTTTTTGACTTCGATTTAAAGAATAATGGTTTTATGAGCTGATAACTTGATTAGCGATGTGATCCGTTAGATAAAACTGGAATTAGTTGGGGGGATGGTATCGGACGTCAATTCAGCCATCTTGGCTGCACGGTTCTTGTATAGGCCGAATGACTGAAATTCTTGCTCCATATATATGGAGGTGTGAGGAGGGGGAATAGTAGTCGAGCATTTACATTAATGACTATATATATCATTGTCTCTCGCAGGTTGTATTGCGTGAAAACCAAACAACGGAGGAGGGGTCGGAAATAGCGAACGATTTAATGAAAAAGCTGAATGTTGAGGAAAAGGATTTGATAACGTGTGCTTATATGGACCTGCTTAGCAAAACTAATAATAAATAATAAGATAATAAAATAACAGAGTGCACTGTTATCTGTAAACAGCCCTAAGATTACAGTAATTAATAATACTTTTTGTTTGTGGAAACTGCACCACGTTAATTTATTACTGCAAAGCTTTCGATCTGTAAGCCCGGATCTTCATCAGTGCTAATAATATGTGACTTGTTCAATGGACCATTTGCACTATAGACTAAATTTTGATCTAGACAAAATTTTCATCACAACTTGAAAGAGCATCACAAAATTAGTAATATTCCAAAGTTTCGTTGCGAAATGTTGTAAAATGCGGATAATATATAGCCTTGCGAAGTTTGCCGTTTTTCAGTCATTTTGTATTACAGACGGGAAATTGACAGCCCAATCGGGTGTTGGGGCATCAATTCCCCGTTTGTAATACAAAAGGACTGAAAATTGCAAATTTCGCAAGGCTATATTATCCGCATTTTACAACATTTCGCAACGAAACTTTGGAATATTACTAATTTTGTGATGCTCTTTCAAGCTGTGATGAAATTTTTGTCTAGATCAAAACTTAGTCTATAATGCAAATGGTCCATTCAGCCCAAATATTACCGATATATACTGGTAGAGTGAGCGCATGGGTGGAAGATGGAAGAGTCGCTTCTTCACCTCAGTCGTTGATGTGAGAACAGCCCTTCCAGTTTGACTCTATATCCCAAACACCACAGGTCCCCATATAGGCTGTCGTTAATCCTGTAGTAACAATGGTTTTATAGAGGGAATGTTTTGAACGGATAGAACTATCCATGCAGTATAAACTATAAATAGAGTTAGTACAGTAACTGGTTGCCGCACTTTCGAACCTGTTTTTGTTTACCGAACCGAAACGTCTCACACCGGTTGCAAATACGATAACTTCAACAACAAAAGTCATATATCTTCTGAAGAGCGGATATAAACAGGTTTGTTGTAAGTTTTATTATATCTATAATATATTTGTTATATTGTAAACTTAAAATTGTCCTGCTTTTCGTTCCTTAAGGATTCCTGCGTGAAACGGTTATGAATATAACGGTTATACATGTTCAATTTGTAACTGTTCAACGTAGGTCCTACAGTATAAACAACATAAGATTTATATAAACTGATCATTTGGCACGTGTGGTTCAAATTGGCGAACTGAATATATAGAATGAGCAGTAAATCATATAGAATCAAAGAAGTTATTTCAGATAAAATAGTTTCATCATTTTCTGTGAAGCACTTTGTCAAATGTGTTTAAATTTTTTTTTTTTTCAGAATCAAAGATGCATTCAGAATTTGGAATAGTTTGCCTCCTTATATTTACTGGTTGGTATACATATATATTAAGATTAAACTACATGTATATCGAGATAATATGATTATTATATGGCTAAAATATCTAATTCATATCATACATTTTGTAAGCTTCTGGGAGTTTTGGACAACTACCCAGCGCTGTCTCGGGGGACGATAAACTTCGGGAAGACATCAAGAAATCATTTCACAAAGGATACAAAGGTATAATGTGGATACAGGAAAGGAAATTTAAGGCCCATTCAAACAAGGCCAACATATTGTTGATTAAAGATTGCTCTTTATATATATACTGTGCATAATTTTAGCCGCACTCGCAGACAGTTTAAAAGAAGGCAATGGTAACCAGAAGAGATATGACATTGGTATGCTCGTCAGATTGTTGATTTATGATTTATTTTAAACAAGTAGAAAGAACGTTTTATATAGAAATTTTACAAAGAACATGTCTTTATATATTCTATATATAGATAAGTGTTCCTATATTATTTAGCAACATTAAACCAGGCTGCAAGAAATCGAAACACATTGTTAAGTAGTTTTGGTGGCGACCCTTATGGTTAGTATATATAGATTTTAACATTCCCTGAATATTTTGACTAAAAAACCAATGACTCAAAATATTGAGAAAAGTTACTCAAATTTATGAAAGTAAATTTTCACTCAGAAAATTGAGTAAATTTAAAACTTTACCAAAAAAAGAGTACATTTGCCTGAAATGAAGGCCTTCCTCGGAACGTTTGTATAGCGTAACGAAGGGCCTTAATTAGCTCGAAACGGCGAAGTTCTGCCAAGTTTACAGGTAGTTGTGTCCCTATCAGTCTATCAATCCACAGTCTTCGGCTTGCATGGTCACTACCTACAATGGCAAAGACCGTTTGATATTTTATGCAGGGACGCCGGAACTGGGGCAGGAGGGGCAGCCGCCCCCGTTGTCCTTTACCAGGAGTGGCAAGGGGGGCAAAAGGTGCCCTTTGCCTTGGCGAAATAGCGAATTGTCAGAAGTTGTCAGTGCAATTAGCGAATTGTAGTGAATTGTCAGTGCAATTCTTTTACGAATTTGCTTCAGAAAACGCAAGAAATGCAGTCATTGAGCTTCAAGAATAGCACAATCGCCTGGCGAAGAACTCCCTCACACCCCTATCGTCCAATAAATAGAAATTAGAAAACATGATTAGGCAAAGTTGAACTCCCGATGTTTTGCAAACATCTCTTAGTATATATCAATTCAAAAGTGCCCTTTCACAAAAATCTGCCCCCCTTGCCTTCACATCGTTCCGGCGTTCCTGATTTTATGACTTAAAAAATGAAGCCATCTAGACAACTGGTTTCAATGCAGTAATGCAGTAAAATCCGCAAGTTTACCATTAATTTTCACCAAACACTTCCCTTCAATCTTAAATTTACTATAAATTATAGGAATGGGAAGTACAATGCTTTCTAAACAACGACTTACATTTGGAAGAAAGAAAAGGTCTATTGGTAAGGGAAGAATTAGTGACTTAATCGCCCATTTCCACTGCTTTTAATTCAATATAAATCAATTAAATTTAGTAACTAATGCTGGTCATTCCATGATTTTGTCCGTCCGCGTTTGTATGTTTGTTTGTGTATGTGTCTCGATATCTTAAAAATATCAACGCGTATATATATGTTAATGTTAATATGAAAAGTAATGGACGTTGTCCAAGGACAGAATGACTAAATTTTTGTTGAATTTGGATGAGAAATTACAGTACACTGGACATCTTTTTTTAAATCCTTACTATGGAAATAGTTATACTATATAGGTGCAGTTATATTATTTTCTCTAATATGTTCATTATTTTTTCGGGGCAAACGATATATAGCATCATCACAAAAGGCATTGAAGGAAGCTTATACATCAGGATATAAAGGTACAGCCCACGCGTATATCAACCACTTTGCCATCGCTTTACCGTCTACGGCATTTTTTTACTGTTTTTTAATTATTTTCAGCTGGTAAAGAAATGATTGCCAAAATACAGAAAGAAAATTCAAATGCCGAGAAAAGATTTACGATTGGTAAATATGTCATCATAATATCAGCTAAGCAAATGTAATGCTAATGTAAACAGAATCTGACAAGCTTGTTCACCTATACCGAGCATTTCTTTGGAAAAATGCAAGAAATAAGAAGCCGGTATATGGCTTTAATATCTTTTTAGAGAACCTAAATAAGGCTGCTCGTCACCGCAATGTCTATTTGGATGCTGTTGGAGGTGATCCCTACGGTAAAATGAGTTCTATTTTTTATTTATTTAATAGCTTTAATTTGGCACGTAGATAACTAAACAATATTGTACATAACTTACATAGACAATTAAATTTAACAAGAATATATAAGGAGAATACTGACTATGGAAGGTAGCAAAAATGGCGAAACACAAAGGAGACTATTACTCATTTAAATGGCACAACAATTACTTAATCCAAGTTCTCAACTGTCAAAAGTCAAAACTTTATTTCTTTTTTTCACTGTATTTTGATAAAATTGCACAATCTTAACCAATCATAATTGAGAAAAGTTTAATTCATGTATATATTATATAGAATTGAAGTTTACTGATTTGCTGTCACTCTGCATGAGGTGTTTGAAAAGCTTTAACAGTTTTTAGAACCTAAATTGATAATGATCTTTGATGGCCTACGTGCATGCTAGGGCGTAAAAAAATACCTGTGGTTCCGGTTTCATATCGTGAAAAAATTAGGGTCGGTAGGTCGGAAATACATTTTTGAATATTTTTTTCATGGTTTTGGCGGGTTTTTTGCTGGGCGATTTGCAGTAGAGTCCCAACATCAATATTAACTAGAGGTGCATATTTCCTATGGACGAATTGAGGCAATTTGGTTCAATAATTATTTGTGACAACAGACGCCATTTTGGCACGCTGTATGAGCAGCCCGCAACCACCTGGAAAAAATAGGGTCGCACAGTCAATCGCGTTGAAAAAATAATAGGGTCGGCAGAAAAAAATAGGGTCGGTCGGGAACCGGAACCACAGGTATTTTTTTTTACGCCTAGTATCGTAGCGATCTAACACGATTTAGTTTTTCGATCAACAGTAACCTCTTTTCGTGGATTATTTTAGAGAACGTTGACAAACATAATATTTTTTCTCGTTTAAGGTGGTAGTAGTGTGGTTGCATCTCAACAACACATAAATTGGAGTCATCGTGGAAAGCGAACAGTCAACTAATGGGTCTATAGGGGATATATCACGGTAACCGCGTTATGTTGAACAAGCATACCGTGAGAACGTATGGATAATTTATTTGAATTGTATCACCATAGGAAAAGTACAAGGACTAATTTACATGTATGTTGTTCACAAAGAAATTTATGAAATTAAAAGCTAAACACCCCGGTTCAAATTTTCCTGGTTAACCAAAAAAATAATTAACAGTTATTATATACACAAGGTCTGGATTTGAGGTATTCTGCAATCTGATTGGTTCTCTACTAGCAGGATATTAGCTCATATCCTGCTAGCAGAGAAAAACAAAATGGCGGCCAAACTGAATTTACGATGTTTTGCAAACGAGAAAACGGCAAGTTGTCGCTTTTTATAACCTTTACAGGATTAAAAACACAATAAAAAACTTCCACAAATTGTTTTCAGGTTAGCAAATAAATTTTAAAAATTTAAAATGGTTAAAAATATATATTTTGGAAAAAATAATCGGCCGAAAGAGCGAAGATAAAAACATAAACAAAATAGAAAAATATTGAGAATATTCGAAAAGCAAAGTCTGTGAATTCAGACCTTGTGTATATAATAAAACTTACGCGCCTCATCGGCTATCAGCTCATATTCGACTCGAGTTCGTAGAATAACTGTTAAATATTCTTGGTTAAATTTGTTGGTTATTTTTATTTCACTTCCTATACCATAGTCTGTTAATGTAACCAGGAATCTGATTATATTTGACCAGGGACCGGTTGTACGAAGGCCGGATAGCGCTATCCACCGGATCGTGATTTTTTCAACCTTTGTAAAAATGCTTGAAAAACTGTGAAACTACGGATATAGAGGACACAAGAAGTATAAAAAAACACTTAACTTATAAAACTAAACTTTGATACGAGTTGTACCAATCAACGACTGATTTAACAAAGTTTGAAGAAATCACTATCCGGTGGATAGCGCTATCCGACCTTCGTACAACCAGCCCCAGGACGTTAACCATGCAGACTATATGTTAGGTGGATAAAAAATAACCAGAGGCTCCAGCCTGGTTACTTGGTTAATTTTAGGAAGTCCTGCATGGTTAAATTAAACTAGGGAAAAGGTTAACATAACCAAAAAAAAACAAACAAATTAACAACTGTTAAATCAAACCCAACTGGTAAAAATCTGATTGTCCTTTCTCTTTGCGAGACCCGAGGTCAAATATCAGCTATCTATATCTATCTGATACATGAACAGAATATCGACAACAAAGAACGCAAGAAAAGAGACTTTAAAAAAAGTAAGAAGCTGAACTCCACTCTTGAATATTACTCGAAGTGCATGAAATATTGTGAACGATAAGAAGACTCGAGAATAATCAGAAGAAAGAACGTAAGAAAATAATATTAAAAGCTAAGAGGCTGAACTACACTGAAGTAGTAGTTAAAACACAAGCAGGAGTGCTTTATTTAACAGATATGAAACATGATGTGACAGTCGAGTGTTTTATATCTGATAAAGCACGGACTGCGAGTGTTTTAAATGGCTTGAAAACTTCTGAGTTCATTGGCGAAGTAATTTTAAAAATCAACGTTGTCTGAGCCGAGAAAATCTAAGTTAAAGTTTTATGCAAGCCTTGATAAAATATTTTTCTTCCTGGCAGCATGCTTTCCAGACCAAAAATTTCCTGCCAATTTTTTTTATAAATATGAATTTTTTTCTGTGTTGGTGTGTGTACTCAATCCCACCGTGGCCGGGCATATTTTTCAAGCTCGCCCGGTGTGGATGTACACTCAGAGTAACATCACAAATATAATATGAATTTTGGTTGTAATTCAATAACAGCATCGTATATACTACCTTACTAAGTGATATACTACCTCAATATTAATAAAAATATAGGTTTACTAGAATTAGGAACATGAAGGAATTCTATGAAACAATATTTGAATTTTGTTTTCAGATTGTAAATCTGAATTTATATCAGTATTCATGCACTATTCGATAATACTATAGTGGTAGTACGCCCTTGTTATTCACATGTATATCATAATCGTGAATCATGATAACAGACAGTCGTAGCACTGCCACATGATACAATTTTTTATGTTATGATTGTTGTATTGATGCTCTAATTGTGATGTTTGTTACTTTAATGCTGATTTTTGAAATTTCTCGAGCTTTATTCTTGATATCTTGCTTTTCCTTAAAAATTTCCTGTGAGATTAGAGAAAATTTCCTGGCAGCATGCTGCCATGCATGCTGGCGGACTTTCTCATGCCTTGGTTTTATGTTTATATTTTATCACATATAAAACCACCAACACGATAGTGATTCTCTTTGTCTTTTCCTCATGAATTATTAATGATTTTTTTAATATTGTGAAATACGACTCGAGAATATTCAAAACAAAGAACGTTAGAAAAGAGAAAACTAAGAGTCTTTAAAGAGCCTTTAACTATTCTCTTGAATAATGGACGACTTGCGCTTTAGACTAAATTTTAATCGGTTGCGAAATGTTGTAAAATACGGAAAATATAGCCCTTCAAAGTTGGCAAATTTGTATAGTTTTGTATTACGTGCGTGAATTGGTAACTAAATTAGTTACCAATTTCCGCACGTAATAGAAATGTATATACAAATTTGCCAACTTCGCAGGGCTATATTTTCCGTATTTTACAACATTTCGCAACCAAACTTTCCAGTTTTTCTAATTTTGATAACTTCTTTCAGAAAATATCCTTTGTTATTCCCAGATTAAAAATTTTTCTAAAGCGTAATGGACCGATGGCGCAGGCGACAGTAGACAAACAACAACAATGGTTTGGTTTTCTTATTATTAAATTATACAAACACGAAATTTGCATAAAATATGTATATATAATCTGAAGCTATATATAAGATAAAGAATAGAAAGAAAATTACGACTATGTTTACAAATATAAATACAATACATTACGTTACAATTACACTGTTTTTAACTTACATTTGTCCAAACCAGTGATAAACTTTAAAACCATAAATCCTAACTTGACTTTTCCCGGTTCAAACATTAATTTTTAGCGTTTCTTTAGACTACTTTTATACGTACTTTTAACGTTCAACATGGCTTCCTTTTCGCGCGCTTTTTCTCAGTTCATCGCGGGCGACAATAATTATTCTACGTACGTCATGTTATTTTAGTCAAATCAACGTAACATTCCCCCCGGCAATGGGAGAATTCCCATTTCTTCCTTCATTCGTCTTCGTAGCCTTCAACTGGGTATATAACCGCAATCTTGCTTATAGGACGTGAATAAGTACCTTTCGTTGTCTTCACCATCACATTTCTTACCAATCCATCTTGTCCCGGAAAGACTTGGACAATTCTTCCAGTTTCCCATTTACCTCGTAGTGCGTTTGGATCCGACAATACTACGCAGTCATTCACTTTAACGTTTCGCGATTCGACATTCCACTTTTTTCTTGGAACCAGTTGTGGTAGTACGTCTCTCGACCACTTTTTCCAGAAGGCTTCGACAATTCGTTGACAAAATTCAAATCTATGACGTGGGTTTTCTGTCTGTCGGAATGGACCTTGAGGGATTGTACTGGTTGCTCTACCAAGTAGAATATCGTTAGGGCACAAGTAGGAACCATCGTCGGGGTCCGTTGGAATGCGACCGATGGGTCTTTGGTTAACTAAATTGGTAATCTCTAGCAGACAGGTGTATAGCTCGAACGGTGCAAGAACTGCATCACCTATAGCTTTCTTGAGGGCTGTTTTGATAGTCTTAACCATAGCTTCCGTAGCACCATTCTGATGAGGAGCAAGAGGGGTAGTAAATTGCCATTTTATGCTGCGTTCTGCACAGAATTCTTTCAACTGCTTTACATTCCATCCTTTGATCATCAGGCGTAATTCGTTTTCAGCTCCTACCATTTGAGTGCCATTATCGGACAGGATGAACTTAGGATAACCTCGATAAGAGAAGAATCGTCGTAATACTTGCATAAGTTCCATAGCACTAGCATCAACAGCAAGTTCACAGTGGATAGCTCGGGTATTGAGACAGGTGAATACAACACCGTAATGTTTACATGTCTTGTTTCGACCGACTTTCACTTTCAATGGGCCGAAATAATCCAATGACGAGTAGAGGAATGGTGGCGTGTGTGGCTGTAGACGAAACTTTGGCAAATTCGCCATCAACTGCGTTTCCACTTTCGCTTCGATTTCGCGGCAAACTGTGCAACGATTCTTGATGACCTTTGCAATTCTGTGGGCTTTGATGATCCAATACTTCTTTCTGGTTTTGGCGACCGTGGCTGCGACACCGTTATGACCAACTTGATGAGCATCACGTATGATGACCTTCGATATGTGACTATTATAGGGCAATAACACTGGTCGTTCATTGTCGTAGGAAACAAGTGACGGGTCTACGCGTCCTCCAACTCGAATTAACTTCTTGTTATCGACGTAAGGCGAGAGTGTTTTGAAATCTCCTTTCTTCATTCTTTGAAAGAGGCTTGACTGCGCTTGTTTGAGCCAGTATTCTGCTGCGGTTTGGAGCTCTTCACCAGTTAAGGGTCCCAATTCCGGTTGAGTGTTCTCGTCGTTACGCTTCGCACGTACATTACGGCAGAATCTCTGGATATAGGCAGTAACTCTAACAATTCGCTTCCACTTGGCATAGCGTTGACAATCAAATATTGGATGTGCGACGGTTACAGGGCAGGTGACGGTAACTTTTCTTCTCTCTTTGTTAACTTCTTGCGCGTCCGGCATACCCATTTCCATTGGCCATTGTTCCTCTGGTAGCGTTAAGAAAGACGGACCGTTAAACCATCTACCGTTGAGCTCTTTCGGTGTGATACCTTTAGTCAAGTCATCAGCAACATTTTCAGCGGTGGGACAATGATACCAATCTGCGGGATTAGAATTCGACTGGATTTCGCTGACTCGGCATGACACAAATGGTTTGTACGAACGTGGCATTCCTTGGATCCAGGCTAACGTTACTCGGCTGTCAGAGAAGAACATTGTTCTTAGAATTTTCAGTCTCGTTTCCTCTTGAATTGACTTCGCTAGACGACTCGCTAGTACGGCTGCTTGCAACTCCAGACGAGGGATCGTTAACTCCTTTAAGGGCGAAACTCGAGACTTTGCTGCTACAAACCGAACTCCAAATTTTCCATCTGTCAATTTCCATCTAACATAGGTACACGCTCCAAAGGCTTTTCGGGATGCATCACAGAATGTGATCAGATCTGGATTAAGTATTGCACCTGCTGGAGTGAGGCATCGTTGAAATCGAATGTTGTTAAGTGCAGCCATTTCATTAAACAACAATGTCCATTTTTTCTTTAGATCAGGTGGTATATCTTCATCCCAACTTAGACCGTGCTGCCAAAGCTCTTGCATACCGATCTTCGCTTTCACCAAAGTGGCTGCTCCGGCTCCGATGGGATCAAAAATGCCAGCTAACTTGCTGAGGATAATACGTTTTGTCATTTTGGACGGCTTTGTAGTAGACGTAGGCGTTGCTTCATTAGATAATTCATTGGAATACTCGATCTTTACTGCAAACGAGAACTGATCTTGCTTTGGATGCCAAACCGTTCCGAGAACCTTTTGCATATTGCTTTCTTCATTTGCTCCGAGTACTACTTCATCTCTGCTTTCTTTATCAGTCAATGATGCGTTGGATATCCACTCTTTTATGTGAAAACCACTAGCATCGAGAACTTCGTCGATATTCGAAATCAGCTCTTTAGCGTCTGCCACAGAAGCTTGTGAATCACATACATCATCCATGTAGGTGTTTTCTTTAATTGCTTCAGCTGCCTTTGGTTTGCTATCTTCTTTCAGTTCGGCTGTTTTGTGCATTGCTACTGTTGCCATAGCTGGGGCTGGACGATCTCCAAAGGTCAAAACGGTTTTAACATACACGTCTGTTTCTCGCTCTGTTTCCATATTGCGCCACAGAAACCGATGGACATGCTGATCTGAAAGTGGGATTGCAATCCTGTGATACATTTTGGATATGTCACCAACAACTGCTACTTCTTTTTCTCGAAATCGTAGCACTACTCCAAAGAGATTGTTAAGCAAGTCCGGTCCTTTATACCAATACTCATTTAAACTGTGGCCATTGTATGATGCAGAGCTGTTAAAGACAATTCTAACGGGAGTGCTCTTCTTTTCTGGGCGAACAACAGCGTGGTGAGCAACGTAATGGACGGGTCCTTTCCATTCTTCAATTTCATCTTTCGTCAATATCCGAGCGAATTGCATCTTTTCCATTTCTTGCATCTGCTCATCATAACTTTTGGCATAAGCAGGCTGTTTACTAAGCCGGCGTTCAGTGGACTCCATCTTCTTCAATACTTGTGAATAATTATCTGGCAACAGTTCGGGACTTTTCTTCCATGGGTAACTCATAGTCCATTTCTTTCCTTCCAAATTACACGACTCTTCAATCAGCTTTAATCCCTTTTGTTCTTCTGCTGTCATTTTGTTCGGCGGGCATTTGCATGGGGAAATTGATACTCCCATCGACTCGGTTGTCCAAAACTCCGTGAGATCTATTGGTGCGGCTAGACGGACATTCATGACTTGATTGGCTTTCGGCTGTGTCTGCTCGTTATCTGCTCCAAATGCTACCCAACCAAGAGGGCTCTTTCTGACTGCTAAACCGTCCTTGATTCGTGTTTCACCGACATGAAAATGAGGATAGTTGATACCGATCAACAAATCTACAGGACCAGATTTTCTTTTCAATTGGTCTATGGGAATTCCAAAGGTGTCTGAGATTCTGTTCAAATTGACATGGGTCATATCATCAGAGATATGTGGTATTCCAACCGCTTGGACGACTTGAACTCTTTTACCATCATGGGTGGACACTGGAACCTTATATATCTTGGTGTCTAACTCTTCTTCGGTGCCTCCAACTTTAGTGATAACTATCTTGGACTGTCTTCCTTCAAGCCCCATTTCTTCGGCAAGGTCTTTACGTACCATTGATATTTGAGCACCACTATCGTAGAAAACATTTGCAGCTTTTGTTCCATTCTTTCCTTTCACTTGACCGAGAAGTACTGGAAGCAAGGCACCACTACCATCATCATGGATAAAACCGATGTGGGGAGGTTTTGGGGTCACATTTGCATCGACATGGAGGAGCTTGTGATGAGGCTTATTGCAGACACCACCAGATTGTAGTTTCTCTCCGCATTCTTTCTTTCGTGAGCAGTTCGCAACCGTGTGGCCTTTGCCTCTCTTCAAACAGGAAAAACATGCTCGTTGTTCTTTCACTATTTTCCATCTTTCATTTGGCGTCATATCACGGAATCTTTGGCATTCGTCTATATAGTGTCGACCTTGACATACATAACATTGCTTTGATTTGAATCGATCTTCTCCATGCTTTCCATCATCATTTTCAGTCTTGGAGCCAAATGTGTTGACCCTGTGTGATCGGACATTCTTGCGAATTTGGGCCCCAGAGCGCATTCGGGCAGTCATTTCTGCTTCCATCCAAGACAGAAGGTTATCCATTGATGGTTCACACTTTTCGGAATTAAGATAGCGCGCCCACACCCTCAGGTCGTCTTCGCTCATTTTTCTTTCTATCAGGGAGATCACATGCGTATTATTCATATCCTGGGGGCGCTTAATTTCTTTCAAGATGTTGTACGACCGTCTCACTAAATTTACTAATTGGCAGAATCGATGATCTTCTCCAGGCTGAATACTTCTGAATCTTTCTAGATCTAGCGTA
This sequence comes from Paramuricea clavata, assembly GCA_902702795.2. Classification (NCBI taxonomy): domain Eukaryota; kingdom Metazoa; phylum Cnidaria; class Anthozoa; order Malacalcyonacea; family Plexauridae; genus Paramuricea; species Paramuricea clavata. The sequence goes on from CACRXK020004074.1 coordinate 32,017, forward strand.
ATCGTGTCTGATACAATTCTGGGGTCACCATAGTTTTGGTCTAGGTACTTCCAGGCAGCATTTAAATCAGAGCTTATTCCTTCGATTAATTTGGCAGGCTCAGAACTTAAACATGAACGTAGCACTGTCAATGTATCTCTTTCGGAATATTGTGCTTCGACAGCGTGTTTAAAATCCGACTTAAATATGAAATATTGTCGAACATCACCAGTAAACACAGGTAATTTGGCTTTTTCATGCTTAACAGTAAAGGGCTTTGCTGAACTCGGACTGTGTTGTATCATTTCAGGGTTTTGCATTGTGCTTGGGTGATTGTTCTCATTAGAAACAGTAGACTGTTCGATCAGATTGTTACTTCCTTGACTATCATTACTTTCCTCATTGTTCTCTTCACTCGATTCACCAACGACACTGTCACTGACATTCTGTTTACTTTTATCCTCATCTATTTTCTTAATATAATCATGATAACGCACAGTAAAGGCTACGTACTCACTTGCACAGACTTGCATCCATTTTTCAGCTTCTTCGAACTCTTCATCATCTAATAACATAGTAAATTCTTCATGTTTCATCACTAATCCTTCATGAGCCCTTCGTAACTCTTCAAAGGCTTGTTTTACTTCACTTTTCGAACGACTTGCTTCAATCAGTTCATTTGTAACATTCATTGCTCTCGTCAGAGAACCTTTCGCACCACGACGTGCATTCTTAGCTTTATTCTTAATCTCTTTATCCATTTTACTTCAAAGACAAAGTTCAGTACATAGCACCATCAGCAAACATATAAAATCTTCAGATAATGGACCGATGGCGCAGGCGACAGTAGACAAACAACAACAATGGTTTGGTTTTCTTATTATTAAATTATACAAACACGAAATTTGCATAAAATATGTATATATAATCTGAAGCTATAAGATAAAGAATAGAAAGAAAATTACGACTATGTTTACAAATATAAATACAATACATTACGTTACAATTACACTGTTTTTAACTTACATTTGTCCAAACCAATGATAAACTTTAAAACCATAAATCCTAACTTGACTTTTCCCGGTTCAAAACATTAATTTTTAGCGTTTCTTTAGACTACTTTTATACGTACTTTTAACGTTCAACATGGCTTCCTTTTCGCGCGCTTTTTTTCAGTTCATCGCGGGCGACAATAAATATTCTATGTACGTCATGTTATTTTAGTCAAATCAACGTAACA
>CACRXK020004075.1:0-33235 GCA_902702795.2 Paramuricea clavata
TACTGCCGAGGAAATATTTCAGAAGATGGCCAAGAAAAAATATTTCACGAGAATTGATTTGAGCAAAGGGTACTGGCAAATTCCCATTGCGGAGAAAGATGTTCCCAAGGCGGCGTTTGTTACACCGGACGGGACCTACGAATTTATCAGAATGCCATTCGGAATGGTTAACTCAGGAGCAACGTTAGCGAGAGGAATGAGGAAACTGATCGATGACCTCGACGATGTCGACAACTACATGGACGACATCATCGTGCACACAGAGACATGGGAAGGTCATTTGGTAGCCCTGGATGAGTTGTTTCACAGGCTGTCCGGGGCTAAGTTAACGGCGAGACCTACAAAGTGTGTGATGGGCGCGAAAGCCATCGAAGGTGTCGGTCACCGAGTCTCGGAAGGGATCAAAGGTCTGCATTCATGACATTAAAGAGAGAATTCGCGAGTGAACCCATCTTTCACCTCCCAGATTCAGCCAAGCCGTTTATGTTGAGAACCAATGCCTCAGATGTTGGAATCGGAGCGGTGCTGATGCAGAATCATGATGGAAAATTATTCCCGGTCAGTTATGCTAGCAGAAAGTTGTCCCCGAGGGAATGCAAGTACAGCACTATCGAAAGAGAATGTTTGGCGATGGTGTGGGCGATACAGAAGTTTTGAGTCTATCTTTACGGAAGAGAGTTTGTACTCCAGATGGACCATCAACCATTAATATACCTGAACCGGGCGAAGTTTTTGAATGATCGTATTATGAGATGGGCTATGTTTCTACAGAGTTATGCGATGAGGATTGAGTCCATCAAGGGTTTAGAGAATGTAGGTGCGGACTTTCTAAGCAGAGTTTACTGAGGGCACCAATAACTTTACAAGGACGTTAAACAGTAGTTTTCAGATAGTCACTTCAGAATTTGTGGTTTGGAGTGGGTTAACAAGTAAATCACTCCTAAATGGGGGAGTCGTGTCACAAGTTATTGAACCATTTAATTGATATTAGTTAATCTATTAATGAACGTTTTGTGCGTGAACATGCAAGGACCATATACGGTATTGTTATGATAATAAAAAGGTTTTTGATTGACAAGGACAAAGAGAGAGATATAACGTGTTGAGGTTTTGAAAGTAAATTTTATTATTCATTGTTTTGATGAGGCTTTATTTGTGTCGCTTGCGACCGATTTACACAAGAACTTTGTAACACTGTTAATGAAATTGTATTTTATGTGGATGTTAATTAAATATATTCATCAACAGTTTGTGACTCCTCTTTCCCAACAAGTTGCTGAATGGGGCTTTATTTCTGAAAAAATATGTGAGAAATTAATATTACACTAAAACAACCAAATAATTTATATAATTGTTGTGGTTATTGTTCGACACTGGATCCCAACATTTAACTGCTATAAATCCAATACGACATTACATATGATTGTGTACACATAACATTCTTGCTAACAATAAGTTTACATGAACCTTGCCAACACCCAAATGTAACCTTGTTTGAATTCAACTGAAATTTATTTTGTATCACTTTGGCATGTTGAAAGAATGAGGAAAATAGTTATATAAATAATTTTCCTCCAAAAATGCATGAATTACCAATTACCAACACCAAATATCATCAAGAATTTTTCATTTTCTTAACCCATTAAGCTGAAGAGCTTCCCCATTGGATCGTTCCAGAAAAAATCCATACTCTTCCCACGGAGGAAATTTCCGCCGTCTGGAGGATGAGGGGAGAAAAAATTGTTTCTAATAATAGTAAATGTATTAAGACATCCGAAGGGGGTAGAGAGGTTAACTTCCTATTTCCTCCATGGGGGTGGTATAGATGTTTCCTGGAATGACCCATTGATGGGTAATATCGTCTGGCGTTAGAAGTAAGAAAAATAAATAGGGCGCATTGCGGTCAATGGGTTAATTATGAAATTGATTTTACTCATGCAATTTTTAGGGAAAATACTACAGGCCTCTAAACCTGATCAGTCTTATATATAAAACTAGCTTCAACAGAAGTTGGTAAAATTCGGAAATGCCAATTTTTGGATCTTGATGGACTTGATAATTCTATACACATTATAATTTCATTGCCATCAGTGGCCAGTTAAGTACATGGATTAAATCATTCAAATTCATGATAGTTCTGGCTTAAAAAGGTCTTCCTCTATACTAGGTATACTAATATAATAGAAAGCACTTTAAATTTACTAACTAACTCGCGTGCACAAATTCAAATTCTAGCAAACACAACAGCCAAAAGACACAAGATAAAATGAGTATAAAATAGGATCGACGGACGTTAATTATATGATATAAACAGTAATATTTCATACCTGAGATGAATAAGCCTTTGGCAGGTTTCAGAGTCACTTATCCAATAAGAAATATAGCTTTTCCTCGTGATTTTCTTCAGCGAAATGATTCAAACGTAAAAGTCGAAAAATTGAAAATCACACTTGACATTTGAACACGATATCCCACATTGTGACTCATTGCGTGCGTGGCCCTTGTCTTCTAAAATAGATACACCAAAAAAAGCGCTTCCAATCTATCGCCAGCTTGAAAGACTTGAAATTGTGTGAAGCATTCATTAATCTGGCCCAGTTCACTGATCTGGCCACGGTTTAATAGTTCTGTTAACCGTGAACCGGCCAAAAAATTATCATAAAAAAATGGTGAAAATTCTTATAAGCGAATAATGAAATACGTTTTCTAAAAAAGCCAATTGCGATCTGAATATATTTTCAGTCGTATCCCATGTCATACCATGTGATAGCGTATCATAACGTGCATGTCGTTGATATTTACGCAAAATCTTGCGCATCATTTTTTGCAGTGTCCTACCATGTCCATTAGTGTAGATAGGTGATTGTTTGAATTCATATCAATTGTTATTTTTCACTCGCTAACAATTCATTGGCCTTATTCATTGGCCATATTTTATATTATTTATTGGCCATATTGCCACAATAATATTCATTTGGTGACATCCACCATGTTGAAACTGCAACAATTTAGGACAGAGCCGCTCAGCTTCAAATGTGACAAAAAACAGTGAAAGATATGCAATAGAACGAGGTTTATTCAATTCAATATCATATCTCGTGTTAGCCATGCTAAAATTGCCCAAAGACAGGTTTTAATACTATGCGATAAACTATTCTAGTTTTATCAATTACCAATATATAAACTATGAAACAAAACTTACTGGATATTCTCGCCCTCAAGAACTTCGGCGGCCACCATACTCAGGATCTTTGTTCTTATCCTCAGGGTCTCCTCGTTACTAAAAATAAAGTTCAATAATAGCGATAAAACAATTTCTCAATTTTGGGAGTTGTGTTGGTAAGATTGGAAAGGTATATTAGAAAGGTATATCAACTCGGGTCGAACTTGAATTCATAGCGAGTTTTGTAAATGACAAAACTATCTGAAAGTACAAAACAAACTTCGGAGTTTGAGCAAAGTTATTTTTGCATGTTTTAGATATAGTTGTATCATTTCCAGTTCTCGCAGTTCGTATCCTTCACTGAGAATTTATCACTCCAACTAATTTCTCACAATATCCCCATGTGTCCATGGCTTCATCCTTCAATATGCAACTGTTGAATTATAATACGTTTTTAGACGTTCTCTGGTTTTTATACATTTATTATTACGAGTTTTCGACTGCCAGTTTGCAGTCATCCTCTGTTCCAGGGCCTCACAGCTGACACTGCGTTGCTGGAGGCCCTGGCGAAAACCAAAATGAGAAGTAAGTTGATTGGTCGCATGAAAACAATGGAATGCGGAAATTGAACACGAAATTGTGCCGAAAAAATATGGCTGACTATAGGAGTGTATTTAATAATAACTCTTCAACGAAGGCGAAGAGTCGTTCTGGTCGTTGAATTCTGCAGTCTGTCAATGGAAATTTTATTTTTAATACAAAACATATTGGTCGTTGTGTCACAATGTATTAAAAGGCTGCACAAAATTGGGCCAGTGGATTATTTAAAGATTGAAATCACCAAAGGGCAAAGGGTCAAATGGACATTTTGTAAATACAAGATTTTATATACAAAGTATAAACAAAGACAGACAAAAGGCTATGCGAGAAAGACTGTACTGTTAATTGCACAAATCTACAAAAAATGCGAGTGGTGTCTTGAATCATTCAATTACAATGACAAAATCCTGATTGTGAATGAATGTGCATGTATTGCAGTTGTTTATTATTAATAATGCAAGACTCCACGAGGGTGAGGAGATTCAATACCATTCATAGATAATAAATATAGTATATTATAAAATATAAATTGACATACTTTATTGATTTTATATCAATTTCATCAAAGAGTGTTAATTTATTTAAAGATTATATTTTTATTATATTAAATGTATTTAATAATGACAAGCTGTATTTAAATAATGACAAAGTAATAAGTTCTTTGTATGATTGCATGGTGATAAAATATATAACACTTTTTGTTTGTGAAAACACCACGTAAATTTATTAATGCAAAGCTTTCGATCCGTAAGCCCGGATCTTCCTCATTGCTAATTAAAACAGAATAAAAATACAATCAGAAGTCTCACTGGTTACCTTTCCTAATTAACATTTTCGTGTCCGCGATTTTTGCCTTGCGGATCACGAATTTTGCACGCTGGATGACGTGTGTGACACTTGCTGCGAACATCACGTCAGCGTTTGTCAGCAAAACGGTTAAAACAGCAATCTTTATTACCTGGTGATGGCAATTGATGGCGTAATTGCTCGCGTTTGATCATAGGTCTCCCGAAAAGGTCTTTTATTTAAAAAAAAATCCATACAATTTGCTTTAAAATACAATGCTTTGACATGCAATGCTTCAATGTACAGCAAAACCTCTATAATTTGTATTACATGAAGTACATGCAACATCACAATAGCGTTGTGCATTAGCAAAAAACGCTCAGGTTGATGCAATACTGATAAAAACAGGATTGAACAATGTTTTGCTGCCCACATTGTTCATAGCTGTCAACAACATTGAAGAATATTGTTACACCCGATTCAGGCTCAACAACATTGTTCAATATTGTTGACAAGTGTGAACAACATGGGCAGCAAAACATTGTTCAGCAGGGAGGCCTTTTGCTCTTTGGGTTTGGGGGCTGAAAGCGAGGGCCAAAGGCCCGAGGAAATTTTAAATTTAGAGTCTCTAAAATGCCATTTCCTGGACTTTGGGGGAAGATTTAACAGAATTCTGATAGTCAGAAAACAGCGTTTTAGTATGTCGAAATTTACAGGAAAGTATGGGCCAGACTGTAGTATTATAAATGCGCGGCGGGAATTTTCGTCGTAAATGGCAGTTGCGCGGAAATGAAGGCAGAACATTTGAGAAAATTTCGAAAATCTGGAGTCTCTAGATGGCCTGAAATGGCATTTTCAGAGTTTTCTTTCGCAAGACCCAACACGCAAAAGACAAAATAAATCATTAGTTCATCAAAAATGTGCAGATTTTGTGGGATTTTCTTGAAAATGCGTGACAGAAATTCAGCTAAAATTTCTACGCGAGGAACGATCTGGAGTATGAGTAATATCTTCACTCTTTGCAGTTTGTCACAGATTAAATGATAAAGTTTGCATGATTTTGAAAAAAGAATGATTATTAGCAAATTATTGGGGGGCTGCAGCCCCCCCAGCCCCCCCCGGTTGCTACGGCCCTGTTCAGTCCTGTTGAGCAACGGTCTCGGCGTTTTTTGCCGTGTAATATATATCCCCAAGGTTGGCAAGTAAATACAAATTTAAAACTGTATACACAAACTTAATGACGAAAAACTCGTACATAAACATCGAAATTCATTAAAAAAACTAACTCACTATGGTAAGAAATAACTGTAATACTTCTATATTGTGTTTTTTTCATTTTTAAACGAGTTAATTTTGCGAAAATTCCGAGGAAAATTCGTACTCGATTTGAACAAAACTATGCGGGATGATGGCTCCCGGCGTTACGTCACAAAATAAAGCTCTCTGATTCGCTGGGAAATTTCAGCCAGCCAATCGGAGAGTTTTTTTGAAATTTTAAACATTTTCAGCAAATCAGAGAGCTTTATTTTGTGACGTATCGCAAAATATTTGGTTACAAACTACGAAGCTTTGATCGATATTCAGTCACATATACCAGGATTAAGACGGTCTTTAAAGTGCGAACTGTCTAGTGTAATAATGTTTAAAAGGTTGACTCCTGAGGTCTCGTTTTATAAACAGACATAAACCTCATTTCCAGGATGGCCTGTTTTCTTACAAGTTTTCTCAGTATTAAAATATCACTGTGAATGAGCAATGTACCTTTATAAGTGCACTCAATGAGTCATAGTTCTGATACCCCTAGTTTAAGCTGAGAAGTTAGGTCACATTCAGGGGCGTGGGAACCTTCGAAAAGTTGGGGGCTTTGAGGGGAACTTTTCGACTTTTTTTGGCGACCTACCCCCCCCTCTTCCCGTCGCCAAAAAAATTTCGGTCAGGGTACCATTTTAGGCTGCAAAAAAATTTCCGGACACACCCTTAAAAATTTTACGGACACACCCTTAAAAATTTTCCGGATATTCCACAATTTTTTCCTAAATACGAAGGAAATAATGTAGCTTGAAGTTTTCAAAAGTACCTCTTGGGCAAAAAAGGCAATTTTAATGAAAATTTTTCAGGCAAAAAAAGGGCACTTCGCTCCTGAAAAAAGGGCCCTTGCCAAAACTTGCCTCCCCCGGTTCCTATGCCCCTGGTTCCATTTATCTTGATCATATGCTAATTATGTTTCTGGTGGATTTTTGTACAACCTACATAATTAATCTACTCTTGTTTATTGCAGATTTATTCCACAATGACACTCCTTTCTGGGTGGCAAGTTACACTACCAAGCCACACATATCTTTGGAAACTGAACATAATGAATTGGATCAAGCCAATAGGGAATACCTGATTGTAATCAGATCGTTTGTAGAAAATTTGTAGAAAATGCGAGATCGAAAAGAGGGATATGTCGACTGAAAGCTCGGTCCTTTTCCAAACATTCAACCAAATTGGCCGAGAACTTATTACTCCAATACGCTATTTAATAGTATTAAATTTTCTTGCAATTTTGTGAAATATGATACCATAGGAAACTCTTCATTTTATAATTTTGTAAAGCCAGTAAAGGTCTTAGAAATTACCCCTAACGGTCTTATATACAATGAGAAATACGAAGATGATTTAAAAGAATGGACAGTAGCAAGCAAAAACGCAAACGGAAGAGAGAGAAACTGACGTGTTTAGTTTGTAATCGGTCGTTTGATGACGATTGGATGTGCTTTTTTGACATTTATACCAGGTATTTTAAGGAACTATTTCGCCTATTTAAAAAACAAATTATCTTACTACTCGGATTTCATCGTTATACATCACTTAAAAATGAATACGGTTCGTTTTGACCACGCCCTAACAACGTGCTAGCCACGCCCTTTTGTCGGCAAAAAGTTGTCTTGCACCGCCCGAAAAGGATAGTCTTCGCTCCGCCCCTGCCCATTCTGGTGGGCTTTTTTACGAAAAGCAACAGTTCTGAACAGAATATATACAGAAATCGTCGTTTAAAAATAAATTTTCAACGTTGTGGGCAAGCCAAAACAAAACCCAAAAGATGAAGACAAACTCAAACTCAATAGGTATGTTCTACAAATATTTCAACTCTTTTATAATATAAATGAAGTTCAATAATCTTTTTAACGAGGTTGGGTAGTAGCGAAGTAGTTGTAGTTCGCTACTGTAGCAAACTACAATTTTCATGTAGCCAGTAGTTTTTGACTACTTTTGTAAAACAGTAGTTGTAGTTGTAGCGAACTACATTTTGCTTAAAAGTAGCAAAATAGTCGACTACTTTTCAAACAGTGAATCGCTATTCGCTACTTTTTAAAATTGTTAGCAACCGTCCATAGAATAGAATGACGATAAGACACGGTTTGCTTAGAAGATTATTTTATACAGTAAAGATTATTTTAGCGCAATGAAAAGTTTATTAAAATGTTGCTTTGAGCCTTTTTGTTTACTGTTGCTACTCGTAAGTCGATTTGTTATAGGTTATATTACAGCCAGAGCTAGTGGATGCTTAAAATACCGTAAAACTAAAAAATATAGAGTAGCGAAATAGTTCGCTACATTTTTTAAGCAGTAGCTGTAGTCAGTAGCGAACTACCTTTGTTCAAAAGTAGCAGTAGCTGTAGCTGATTACATATTTTTGAAGTAGCTGTAGTTATAGCGAACTACAAAAACTTTGGTCAACCCACTCTTGCTTTTTAAACTTACACAATTACTTTTCATCTTTTTCTACGTTGCTTGAGCTTGAGGCAACGCTTATGAAACCATGGTTTTCAACGATTATTTAGACAATTTACAGTTTATCGACAACTAAATGTTTTTGTTTCAAGAACATGTGAAACACTTCGTTTACATTGAAGAAAAACGAAACCCGCCGACGAAGAAAGAACCATTATTTTGTAATCTTATAAAATATTAGCAAAACAGTGAATTAAGTAGTGACGTTCAGAGCATGCAAAAATGTTTTATGAGTAAATTATATTTACGCGAAACTACTTTGTTTTTACAAGGCTGCACTATTTTCACCGTTTTTGTAACTGCACAGTTGCTTTATAATAATAATAATAATAATAATAGATTGTATTTCTATTGCGCATATTCATAAAATGTTCTATGCGCATTACAATAAAATGGTACATAGTTTAGCTACATTATCTTAATTACAAAATTAGTTGGTGTTCACTGATATAAAACATTAAATATACATAGAAATAGTTAAAAAAAAATTATCTATTTTCGATAAAAGCTTTCTTAAATAGATATGTTTTAAGATTTGATTTAAAATGAGTTAACTGTTGTATGTCCCTAATCTTGGCTGGAAGGCTGTTCCATAATGTTGGCGCAGCAACCATGAACGATCGATCACCAAGCGTTTTCTTTGATTTACCCCGAGGATGAGATAATAAAAGGCCATTGTTAGACGTACGTAAATTGTAACGACCAGGCGTGGTAATTGTGATAAGTTCCGATAAATATGATGGAGCCAGCTGATGAAGAGCTTTAAATGTAAGGAGCAAAATCTTAAACATAATCCTCATTTTAACAGGTAACCAATGGAGGTCCTGCAAAAGTGGTGTAATGTGACATTGTTTAGGTGCATGATAAACTAGACGAACACATGCATTCTGTACACGTTCAAGCTTTGAAATGAGGGTATCAGGAAGTTCATACAGGAGGCTATTACAGTAGTCCAATCTACATGTCACAAATGCGTGTATAAGTGTTTCAGTGTGGCTCTTGCTCAGAAATTTCCTAATTCGTCTGATGTTATAGAGATGATAAAAGGCAGCACTGCAAATCTTAGTAACATGAGTGTCCATTCTAAGTCTTGAATCGAGCCAAACACCTAGATCTCTGACCACATCAACTGGTGTAATTTCTATGTTACAAATTTTCATTGTATTAATTCCAACCTTCTTTAACTGCTGAGATGTGCCAACTAAAATAATTTCTGTTTTTCCATCATTGCTCAAACTCATCAATGCATTGTTGGATTGCAAGGATAGCTGCTTCTTGATCATTAACGCTATTAGGATTAAATGATATATACAACTGGGAATCGTCAGCATATGCGTGTATATCAGGGAGATGACGCTCAATAATATCAAATATTTCACTAGCATATAGAGTAAACAACAAAGGGCCAAGACACGATCCTTGTGGAACTCCACAATTCAACTCAAAGATATCAGAAAGTGAGTCATTTACCAAGACCCTCTGCTGTCGTCCATTAAGGTAAGATGAAAACCATGCAAGAACAGTACCTTTAAAACCAAACTTTGTCTCAAGTCTTTGGATCAGGATCTCGTGATCTACGGTGTCAAAGGCTGAGCTCATATCAAGCAAAACCAATATTGACACATGACCCTTGTTCATATTCATTAACAAATCATTCTTTACTTTTAACAAGGCCGTTTCAGTACTGTGATATTTTCTATAAGCCGATTGTAATAAAGGATATAGAGACTGTTTGTAGTCAGATAGCATTAAACTTGATCAACAACTGCACGTTCTGTCAGCTTGGATATGGAGGATAAATTGCTAATTGGTCGAAGATTCCCAAAGACCGGATCTAAATCTCGTTTCTTAAGCAATGGTTTCAAGATTGCTATTTTCCATATATCTGGAAAACAGCCGGATTGCAAAGACAGATTCACCATTGTAGTAATCAAAGGCAGCAACACATCGGAGCTCTCATTGAACAGAGAAGCAGAGATCGGGTCTAAAATACAAGATCCTCTCACCGAAGAAACAGCAAGATTCCGAATCTGTGTCTCACTCAAAAGTTCAAAATTAGTCAATGTAGCATTAGGACTGGCGCTGGTAGATGGTAAATCATCACATGACAAGGGTCTTGAATCCAATTCAGATCTGATTTTCGTTATTTTCTCAGTAAAAAATGAACCAATAGAGTTAGCCAAAATGTAGTTATCTGAGTGTTGAGGGAAAAGCTGTTTCGGATTCAGATTTAAAAGCTCCTTAGACAACTTAAAAAGTTTACGTTGATCACTGCCATTTTCCTCAATAAGATTTTGATAATAATTAGTTCGCGCTTGTTTCATTACAAAATTCAAGTTATTTCTTTTAACTCTATACTCCATTAGATCACAGAGAGCATTGGATGACCTCCACTTACGTTCGGCAGAGCGTCTAGCGCGTTTTGCCCCCCTAATGTCATCATTGAACCAAGGGACCGATGGACGAATCACTACTGTCTTCGAAATAGCTGGAGCAAATTTATCCAACATGGATTCCAGAGTACAATTGTATAAACCAACTATTTCATCCAGGCATGAGGGGGTATTAACAATCAAATCAGATGCTAATAGCTCAGTTTTGAAAGTCTCAATGTTAATAGCTTTGGTCCGTCTAAATGTAACTTGCTTAATTGTAGGTTTAGCTTTTCTTGCATTAAGGTGGCAATTTATAATACAATGGTCAGAAAGAAAGGGGCCCAGTTTTGGTTCGTTCAAAATAATAGAATCTGATGAACGTGTTATGATAAGATCTAATGTGTGGCCATGTTCAGTTTGTGGACATGACAGTTTGTGCCTTCAAATAACTTAAAATCTATCCCCAAACTACAAATTAGACGATGAAAACGTAGTTTTAGCTTTGTTTATATTTTGTATTTGGCGCTCCTAGACAAATTCAACATGGCGGATTTATAAGGGCACGCATGAGAAAAAGTGGGAGACATGATTCGTGATCAAGTACGCATTCTATATCTATTATTTCTATGGTTTGATGGCTCGTGGTTACACTTGCTGGTTCGCGCCTGCGCATAAAAATCACGGACATAATTTTGGCTCAGTGAGACTTCTGGTCGTACTTTCTATTCTGTGCTGATAATATGACTTGTTTAATTCACACGCTCTTTTATATACAAAAGTGTCGTGATCTGTTGGCTTGCGTCATTTGAAATTTAATTAAACGGCACATCAACCACGTCATTCCAAACGTAGTGAAGTGATTCCAGTTAACGCGCGCGCATCCAGGACAAGAGAAATTAATTTTGCACATTAAAGAGAGCACGCCACGTACTATCTAGTGGCTTTCCCTCCTGATCAATAGTATTGTGCTTCTCAATTTCAATTGACTCTCTCATTTTGCGAGAGAACTTATGACTATCAATCGCCAAAATAGTTGCTTCATCCTAAGCTTTGCATTAATAAATTTACGTGGTGTTTCCACAAACAGAAAGTGTTATAATGCGGACAAAGTAATTAATATAATTATTTAGTTTAATTTGACAGAGACTTTGCAAAATTAGTTCTTCAACATTTTTTTTAAATAACAGTTATTCAGCTTTCATTCAAGGGCTTTCAGAGTTTCCCTCATGACCTCCTAACAACGTGACCTCCTATGACGTGACGCGCGTGGCGCGCGAGCGGCGAGTCAAATCGCACCGCAAAACCATCAATCGTTTTACCTTATTTCTACGACTTTGTGGGTTGGCATCACACAATAATTGTGGTTAAAGTGTTTGCCTCTGGGAAAGTGAAGTTGATTTGGTAAAATTTTGAATATTTACGCTTTATTTTGTTGGATTATTTGTAAAATTGAAAGGAATTTTGCAATATATTTTGAGCACGCGCAAGTTGACGGTTGATTTTGGCGTGTGCATACGGGCTACGTGATTCAAGGAACGTTATTACGAACTGCGTTTGATTCCAGCGCGTGCGGCAAATTACAAACAACATACGTGAGCAAACGATCATATACGTCATTACACGTGCAATAACGGTCATCTATTAGAACAATCATAAGAACATTTGGTGATTTAATTAGAACATTTTGGGAAATAAGAAGTATAAAAATGCGTAAAACCTGCCAATCCTTTGCCATCTCGGCATCATTTTGGATGGTGTGTCTCGTGGTATCTCTCTGGCTGTCAACAAGATCCAAACCTGTGTTCATTTCCATCAACGAGAGAATAACGGCTGATGATTTCTCCGTTTCTCCAGAATTAACAACAATACCTGAACGTTTTTGCAACCTATGGATTTCTACACGAGACAAAATTAGAAGAAAATCATCCTTTCCCCCCAACCACCGCTATGGTCTTCAGTTTAACATCCAAAACAATAATGTCCATCTACTCTTGTGTATTCTTCTTGCTGGTGACATCGCAACCAATCCTGGTCCTGCTCCTCCATCTAAACAACTTCCCATCAAATGTGCCACAATAAACGCCAGAAGTTTGAAAAGCATCCACAAAGATGTCACCACTAATTCGATCATCTGCAATCTTCAAAGATTTCAAGACTTCGTTTACGGAGAAAATTTGGATGTCGTATGTGTAAATGAGACATGGCTCAACGAAAACATAAGTAACTCTGAGATCTTAAATTCTGACTATAACATCTTCAGGAAAGACAGAGTTGGACGAAATGGAGGCGGGGTCTTGGTTGCAATCAAATCAAGTTCGTTTAGCTCGGTTAAGGAATTCGTCTCTAACCTGGATGACATAAAAGAATTAGAGATTGTTTCAGCAATAGTGAAAACTGCTTCAAACCAAAATATCCTCTTCTCTTCTTGCTACAGACCACCTGACACTGAACGAACTTGGACAAGCACACTCAACACATTCCTGGATCAAGTTTGCGATCAGTTTAAAAACATAGTGATATCCGGTGATTTTAATCTACCCAACATCTCGTGGGATGCAACATTGAATGCATCTGGTGCGAACGAAGCGAACTTTGTTGACATACTTGATGACCACTATTTCACTCAAGTAAACACCATCCCTACTCGTGCCAACAAAACTCTAGATCTTGTTATCACAACTGTTCCAGAATTAGTCACTGTGTCTGAAGTACTTCCCCCAGAGACAACTGAAATAATGACGGATCACTCAACAGTCCTTTACGAGTTTTCTGAGAATATTAAAGCAAAACCAAAAGATGGGAGGTATGTCTATAACTACAACGCTGGTGACTTTGAAGGACTGCGACGTGCATTGAACGCAATCAATCTGACGTCTCTCGTTGAACATGCCATAGATATCAACATCGCCTGGCAACAATGGAAAGGTGCGTTTTTAACAGCCGTTTCACATTATATACCGATGAAAAAGATCAAAGGACGCAATCCAGCTCCATGGGTTAATGGTACTATTCTTAACGCCATAAGAAAGAAAGACTCAGCTCGGCAAAAACTTAAGGCTTCTCCAAACAATTTTCGACTACAGCAGCAATTCAAAACCTTGCGATCTGAAGTCAAGCATATGTTGCGGAAAAGTCGGGAAAAGTTTTTCAACAATTTAGGAACTGACATTAAACAAAATCCAAAGTGTTTCTGGTCGGTTTTGAAAAGAAGCTCAAAGACAAGAAACATCCCTGACATTATTTCATCCGCAAACAACGTCAACACACCTGGTGCAAATACAGCACAACGAACGGCGGCCGATAATCCAGATGGTATAGCAAACATGTTCAACCACTACTTTGCGTCAGTATTTTCAACAAAGAAAGCTAACGAGGAAGACGTCATTGAGTCTGACGAGCCAATCATGACTGATTTAACATTTAGTGAAGCCGAAGTTTCTTGTGTGTTGAGATCACTTCATTCAAGCAAAGCAACAGGTCCTGATGGTATTCCTGCAAGACTACTGAGGGAAACAGCAGATATGATAACACCTTCTCTGTGCAAGCTGTTCAATATATCAGTCATTTCAGGAACAATACCAGATGAATGGAAATTGGCTAATATTGTGCCCGTGCACAAGAAAGGTGACAAAGAGTATGCTGAGAACTATCGCCCAATTTCCCTATTATGTATTACATCGAAAGTTCTGGAACGCTGTGTCCTAAACAACATAAAAACTCGTTTGTATGATGCAGTTAACATGTGTCAACATGGGTTCATGGCCGGGAGATCTTGCATATCAAACCTCATCGACACTCTTGACTACGTTGGATCGTGTTTAGACAGTGGAGGACATATAGACATGATTTATATGGATTTATAATATAGCTTTTGTAAATTCTGAACGCTGATTGGCTAAGAGCCGTGTTGATATAACTCCATGTCAACACGGGAAATTTTCCGCCGCTTGTAACACGGAAATTGTTCTTATTCTTCGGGCTTTTGACATTGCTATATTATAAAACAAATATAAAACATTTTTTCCGTGTTGATATATAGTTATATCAAAACTCGTGGAAGTTGGGAAAACTCGAAATTGTGTGAAAACACTCCGCCCTTCGGGCGTCGTGTTTCCACACAATTTCTCGTTTTCCCAATTTCCACTCGTGTTGATATAACTGTATATCAACACGGAAAATGTTTTATATTTGTTAAATGTCAAAGGCATTCGACAAGTCGATCATGATGTATTAATACGAAAGCTGCAGAAAGACTATGGTTTTGGAGGTAATCTCCTCAGATGGTTTCGTTGCTATCTAGAAAATCGTAAACAACGCGTTACAGTGTTAGGAGCAACGTCAGACCTACTTCCTGTCACGTCTGGTGTACCGCAAGGTTCAATACTTGGTCCAGCATTGTTCCTCCTCTACGTCAATGATCTGCCGAGCAATGTGAAGTCAAGTCGTGTTGCAATGTTTGCGGACGATACCAAAGTCTTCAAGGCAATACAATCGCCCAATGATGCAATAAAGTTACAGGAAGATATCACTAACTTGGGGATCTTGTCATCTGAATCTGGCTTACAATTCAACGAAGCAAAATGCAAGGCACAATCCATTACCCGTAAAACCAATCCAATCCCTACCACCTATTTTATGAATGACGCTCCACTAGCATCATTATATTTGACATTGAACAAGCATGTCAACGAACAGTGTGCACAAGCAAATAAAATGCTTAGCTACATCAGACGGAACACACGAACAATTAACAGCATTAAAACAAGAAGAACCATTTACCTGTCACTGGTACGATCACATCTTGGTTACGCGACGCAAGTCTGGACACCTCAATCTATCGAACTTCTGCTCAAACTAGAAAAACCTCAAAGACGTGCAACAAAATACATTCTTAATCTTCCATTTATTAGTTCAGTAAATTACAAATCCAGATTGCAAACTCTCCATCTGCTGCCCATATGTTACTGGCATGAATACCTTGATATGATTCATTTCTTCAAAGTAACTCATGGCATTACCAGCTCGTCCTTTGCCTTGCACGCCAAGACAACAATATATACAAGATCGTCCACTAACACGAAAGGTGTAAAGTACGAAGTCCCGCGGTGCAAAACAACAACCTACCAAAGATCATACTTGATAAGAACCATCAGAACATGGAACACATTGACGGTCATACTTGACTTGAGTATGGAGAACTTCAACGCATTCAAGTCTGTAATGCGAGAGTACTACCATACTGCATTAACGAACACATACGATTGTGATGATGTACGAACTTTTAAAACGATTTGCCCGAAATGCAATAGAGCAAGGACTTTAACAAACTCGATGAACTGTTGTTTTTAGTCTCTATGGTTTAATTGTTATTTGTGTTATTGATATTTGTCTCTTAACGTTTTGGGCCCGCAGTAATTGGTTTCAGGCTGTTGCGGATACCCAACCATCAACTCAGTTTATGTCATTGTGTTATGTATGTATATGTGTGTATGTGACATGTGTGTATGTTTCTGTACAGTAGTGATGGAAAAGCAATTAAATTAAATTAAAATTAAATTAACAACTTTTTCAATTTCCTGCTGTACATACATTCAGTATTAAGTAATGTGTCAACATCTTGGAAACAAACTTCTGAATCTTTTTTATGCAGTTGACATTATTTTTATAGTGACAGATTTCTTAAGGTTTAATTACTCACCATAGGCACAGTAGGAAAGTTTTGAAATTTAAAATTGAGGAGCACTTCATGTCAACAGCACCAAATTTATAATTTGGAAGGAGGCAGGGGAGGTGCATGCAAGAGTCAAGTATGGGGAGGAGTGGATATAGATCGCTTATGTGGAAATTCCCCCTCCCCAGTCAGGGAAGTGCAGTATACTGGGAAGAATTATGTTTTGTAATGAGCATGTTTTGTAGTGCTGGTAAATGCACTGTTACGGACAATGAATTCTGAACAATTTTAAAACCCAAAAATTCAACTTTTTCATGTGTGCATGAGTAACGTTGAACATACAAAACAATAATTTTACTGTTTGAAAGATTATAACCCCTCGGGATACTAAGATTAAGGTGGGGGTGGGGGTTGGCATGGGGTTGATGCACATCATCTCAGGACAATGAATTCTGAACAATTTTGAATTACGGACAATGAATTCTGAACAATTTTAAAACCCAAAAATTCAACTTTTTCATGTGTGAGTATACGTAGAACATACAAAACAATAATTTTACTGTTTGAAAGATTATAACCCCTCGGGATACTAAGATTAAGGTGGGGGTGGGGGTGGCATGGGGTTGATGCACATAATATCTCAGGTTTTTATGCTCATTCTCTTGGTCTAAATGTACCAATTCTAATGTGAATTTACATGGTTTGAATTGATTTACATGTTTGCATTTATGCATGTAGTGAACATATATAATTATGTAAGCTATACATTTGTCCAAAGTAATTACTTTGCAATTATACTAGTCGACCCATCGAGATCCAGCACTCTCCTTGATGAGCAAAATAGTCTGGCATTAGACGCAGTAAGATAGTAAAGTACATTAGATAGTCTGATTAATCCGTTGAGCAGTAGCACTCTCACATTGACACATTTGAAACAACTAAACAAGACTTAGATTATGAAACAAGATTATGAAACAACTAAACAAGACAGCTTATAATTTCAGTGTATCTTTAATTCTATTGATTCCCTTTTTTATGATATTGAATTTTTTAAATAAAAAAGAAAGCAAAGTTATTTGCAAGCGAGAACTTTAAATCGCTTTATTGCAAAAGTTTATCGATAAAGCCATTTCAAAAGGCAGTTTACTTTTATAAAGAACACTAGTGACTTTAAAACGTTTTGCGAAGCGTTTGTGGTTGAGTCTTACCTTAAATTGATGCTTATATTACGTATAATAACATACCTAACATATATATGTTGGAATACAAAACAAGTGAAACTCCAAAAATCGATAACATTTTTATTTATCTACGTTTCGACTATATTTCAGTCATCATCAGGATAAACTAGCTAGGTTATATATCAAAAGCGGTATTTATATGAAGAAATATGATACAATAGTTAGGTTGATTATTAACGAATTAATGAAATATGGTTAGTTCTTTAGAAGCTTTAAGTCCATGATTAAGTTCAGGTTTATATCTTTGAATAGCGAGTGATTCTTGATATAGTAAAAGGGACCAATGGTTAGATTTATCAATTATTTTAGTGTTGTTGAAAACATGTTGGGAAATATATAATTTTGTAACATACCTTAAAAATCGAGTGACCCGCTTTTGGCACATTGCATTAATCTAGAAAACATCGTGTAGACTACATTACAAATGTTATTAGGACGCGCAAGGAAATGGCAACGTAGACCTAACAAATGGGGATCCGAGGTGATTCTCTCATGCACACTCCTCTTTGTTGCATAATCAAATGAGTTACATCCTTACCAATTTGGACACGTGTTCCATTTCATTCAGACGCAGGCTGCCTAACAAAAATATGAAATCTGAAACAAAATAAATAATTAAAAACCAGTGGTTAGTTCATACGCTTTTCACCTACTGTATATAGAGTTAGGCTTCTGTAACATCTAACCGTCTGATTATAATTTCACCTGGATCACACACAATAATAGTGCTATTAACTCCCCGAGTATTTTGATTCAAGTAAAATATGCATGTACCTACAATAACTTTGAGTAAATTTAAGGAAATATTAACTTGAATAAGCCAACTAGTTCTTTGGATTCTTTGTGGGTGAATTATTTCACTCAAGTTTTTCACTCAAAATATTCAGAGACTTTTGCGGTTTTTTCACGTACTCCGTTTTCTCATTGACCCTTACAGGACCTCTGGGTAGGACAGTTCAAAACTGTACAGCTATCCAAAATAAATATATAGTTTAAGATTCCTCATCTTGTAACACGGAATTAATGAGAGATAATCTTAATGGATCTCTAGATAAAACAGCTTATAACTAATAGAGCTAACCACTTAACCATTATTTAAAAAGTTAGTTTTGGTTTCCTCCTGTAGTAACACTTGATCAATAAGAGATAATCTTTGCTGGACCTCTAGGGAGAACAGTTTAGAACTGATAGAGCTATCCAGTATGATTAAAGTTAGTTTGGTTTAGGTTTCTTCTTGTAGTAACACTGGATCAATAAGAGATGATCCTTACTGGAACTCTAGAAAGAACAGTTCAGAACTGATAGAGCTATCCAGTATAAATAAAGTGAATTTAGTTTAAGTTTCCTCCTGTAGTTTTAACACTGGACCAACAAGAGATGTTATTATATCGCTTTTCAAAATTCTCTATTCTGATTGGTTGACAAGCGGTCCGTAAAAACCCATAGCCGGACCATTGTCCATAGTTTCCGTATCTGAACCGATGTCCCGGATGTCGTTTATCAGGCGGGAATTTTTTTGGCTTTGCAAACAGAAAAAATTTGCTTTAAATTTCAAACAACCAAATTGTATTTGATTGAGCATGCATGCCTACCGTATATTGTTACCCAGTGAAACTGACGATAGTCCATCTAATTTGCGCAAAAAGCATATGCTCAAAGACTCAGTTCAGCCATATAATAAACCGATTATTGACCTCGCTTGGTCGGTTCTGTTCCTGAAATATCAGACCTCTGTTTTGCGCATGAACGTCGCTCCTTCGTCGCTCGGTCCATACTAAAAAGCGTCGGTCTGATATTCACAGTACCGAACAAGCAAAGTGAATAAGCCGTTAATATCATTTTAGTCAATTTAATCGATTCTGATTAGTGAAAAACCGTGCCGATTAAACATTAAACGGCACAGTGTGCATATTAAAGTCAATATAGACAAGAAATCGGCTGGGGCCACAAGGGTTTATTTTGATGACCTAACTAACACACCTATAAGCAAAGACACGGCATCGGTTGCTGATACCTCAACGCTCAAGGATTTTATTGACAATTCATTTTATAATGCGACCGCCTTGCCGAGGGAGGACTGTACTAGAAATTTTTCCCACGAAATCGGTAATTCTACTCCATATCAGAAGTGTGTTAATGATAATTCGGTTACAATGGAGGCACTTTTTTTCATTTTTAAAGAAAATATCAAATCGGAAATGGTAAATTTGTTAGAAAATCTTTCTGAACAAGTTAAAATTATAAATACAAGTAAACAAGATTTATGCAGATTGAATAGAGAGAACTTGACCTTAAAGTCACGAATTTCCGAACTGGAGGAGAAAGTTTTTTTCTATTGAAAAGTCTCATGGGAATAGAAACAAAAGC
The DNA here is from genome assembly GCA_902702795.2 of Paramuricea clavata. NCBI lineage: Eukaryota > Metazoa > Cnidaria > Anthozoa > Malacalcyonacea > Plexauridae > Paramuricea > Paramuricea clavata. Next base: position 19,981 of record CACRXK020004075.1, read on the forward strand.
AATAATAGTGAAATGGTTAAAGAAAATCCAGTCAATTCAGTTATAAACGACTGCAAATCACTCAAGGAAGTTTATACTACAGGGTGTCCCAAATAAAAGTGACACTATACAGGGTGTCTCAAAAAAACCCGCTACCCTTAGAAATTCACCATTGTTCTAATTTGAATGCCTGAACCACTGAGCTATACTTAATATATCTGGAGATCGTGCTCCAATACCTCGTCAGTCAAAAATGTGTGGCCAAAAACATGGCGGATTTTGGCCAAATTTACGTCATTTTGACGTAACAATCGACCTAAATTTATGGTGAACACCACTGACCTAAAATACAAACGTGAAGAAAAAAGTTATTCACACCCCCCTTTCAATTTGCTTAAAACAGAAGGAGGTAAATTCAAAATTTCGGTCAGAAATTTCTATATTTATAGCGAGACATTTGCAACCATGCCAACTTTTTGTTCAATTCCTGGTTGCCAAAAATCTACTGAAAGAAAGGACCTGTCCTCACATGCGTAAGGCTCGTATAATCTTTTTTTTTAATAATTTAACGCAATGCTGTATTGCTGTATTGAATGCGTAAATTTGTGAATTCATGAAATTTATTGGCAAGCAACATACAATACAATGTTAGTGTACTACAGTGCAAAAGCAGAACAAAATTTTAAAATGTTGACAAGCTTGTGGAGCTGTTGTTGAGCAAGTATTTATTTCCATGCAAGTTGATGGATGTGATGCAGTGTTGAAATCTTATCGATATCCTAACAGATAATTATCAGAGGATAATTATATAATGCTTAATGTTAAAAAAATTCAAATGATAATTTTAACAATGTGATAAAGATACGACTAGCTTTAAATGTACAAACTTACAAAGCCTTTCACTCATTGTATTGTCTTTATTGTGGACTAAACCATGTGTTGTCTAGTGTGGCATTGTTTATAATAATTGTAAGTTATAGGTATTGTATTGAACAGTGTATTAACTAGACACTAAAAACAATTGTTCATTTACTTCAAAGCTTTCCAGATGAGAAGAGATTCCCTGAATTGCACAGCATATGGGTGAAGAATATAAGCAAACTTATGCCAGACAGAGTGAAGTTTGTTCCTATGAAAAATAGTCGTTTGTGTTCAAAGCATTTTAGTGCCGATATCTTTGAGGAGGATTACAGCCAGAGACCAGTGTTAAAGCCATATGCTGTACCAACAATCTTTAATGATTGCTTTGGTCAGCTTGGTTGTGATCTTTACAGTTTATTATCAGTACAATTAATGGTCATACTGTACATGAGGGGTAATTAACCCATTAAGCGCCAGTGCTCTCCCCTTGACGAGTAAAATTGTCTGGCGTTAGACAGAGTAAAATACTAAAATAGGGTGCTTCGCCACTCAATGGGTTAAATTTATTCCTTAATTTTTCTGCTAACAACTTTAAGTTATTTGTACACATTTTGGTCTGTTTAGCTAAGCCAAGATTGCTACATTTACATTTATTTTGACCATTTGTTTTAGTGTACAAATTAGGCTAGCATAATTACTGTAGGTGCTGACCATCAAGTAGGGATTGACATGCATAGAATTGGTTGAGCAGTTTATTTAATTAAATTGGTGTTGTATGTGTTTAAAAATAAAGAATAAATTTTGTTGTGATTTGAAATTGAATATATTATTTATTCTTATTACTAAATGTAATTATATAATTATCTTGGAAAATCTTTTTTGAATAAAATATTTTTTTTAATAATTCTTCACTGTCGTTCCAATTGAAGTGTTCCTCAAATATTGATTCAATACATTACCTTGGGCTAACCAATTCATTTGATTAAGTTCCTCAAGATATTCATACACTTCCTAGTATAATTGTAAACTTCCTGTTAAATGGTTTGAATGCACCAATCACCTTTGTTGTTTGTGCAACTAACCAATCATAAATAGAAAGGAAGTGACCAGAAATGATTAAATACTTGGAATTGGCTCTTTCACAGGAAGTGTATGAATATCTGGAGGAACATGATGAAATGAGATGCTTGTGTGATGTTACTCTGAGTGTATATCCACACCGGGCAGGCTTGAAAAATATGCCTGGCCACAGTGGGATTTGAACCTACGACCTTTGGAATACTAGCCCAAATGGCAATGCTCTGTCAACTGAGCTACGCGGTCAGGTCGGTTTGAATCCCAATGTGGCTTGGCATATTTTTCAAGCTTGCCCGGTGTGGATATGCACTCAGAGTAACATCACACAAGCATCATATTCACAAATATCATGGTTATTAGATTACACTGATATCGAAGGAACTAGACTCAGTTCCGAAATATCGCATACTCGAACTGCCCCGACTGTATAGCTCAGTTGGCAGAGCATTGGGCCAGTATTCCAAAGGTTGTAGGTTCAAATCCCACTGTGGCCAGGCATATTTTTCAAGCCTGCCCAGTGTGGATATCCACTCAGAGTACGTAACATCACACAAGCATCTTATTCACCTGAGTACATGTATTACACCAACACAGCAAATATCTTGATGGAATGAATTGGTCAGCCCGAGGTAATGTATTGAATCAATATTTGAGGAACACTTAAAAATAAGGTATGAATCGCATAAAATGCAGATATCAAAATCAAACATTGTAACTCGAGCATAAAAATGTGCATATTTGTTTTAAAAGGTGATTGTTCCTTGAATGTTCAATGAAATAGTGCCATTGCCTTTTACAAGGAAGACCATTATAAAGAAATACACTTGACTTTCTTCATTGCCATCTGGTACTTAGTACAGATATCCCATATTTTCTTGATAAATTCATACCTGAAAGCGGAATACATACAGGTGTAAAAAACTTTAATGGTGATATAAGTGCTTTATATTCCAAAGAGTTGCTTTTCCCCACAATTTACTAATAGAATAAACTGGTATTAAAATCTCTAAAAAAACCTTCGTCACTCAGGGAAATTTATAGCAGTACGGTTTTCAACAAGCTATATTTGCTTAATTTTACTTGCTGGGGATTGTTATAATACTCGTGTTTTAAAGAATAATCTTGATAGTTCAGTTGCAACCAATGGTTGCAACACAAATTCACAATACAACAAGAATTGATAAATCATTTCAATGACTTACATGCTTTGTTCTTGTGGCCGTCAAGCTCCATTCATGTCTTTTTTTATTAATGGCTTTCGGTCTTTATTGATTTATACGCGCAGTTAGAATAATACTGTATTTTCAAAAGGACGAAAATCAAAAATATACTCTCTGTCGATCAACTAATATAAACATACAAAATCACTGTAAAATCCAGGGGGGGTTGAACTTTGTCGCCCACGAACATTCGAGCCACGGGTCAGTGGAAACCCCCATGAAAATAGGTCGATTGTGACGTCAAATCCGCCATGTTTTTGGCCACACACTTTCGTCGAGAGCACGATCTCCAGATATATAAGTATAGCTCAGTGGCCTGAACCTTGTTGAAGCCATGAATGCGTAAACATTTTCACAGGATGCATATATTAAAGACAGTGCTTCCACTTTGAAAAACCAAAAAATCCTTTTTTTCTCCTTATTTTGACCGAAATTTCCTTCAAAAAATTGTGAAATTTCCTTCAAATTTCCTTCATAAAATTAAATAAAATTACGTTGAATACTCCAAAATCAACCTTAAAACAGCCTTTTTCTCAACATAACAATCATCTGGATGTTCAATTTTATCATTGCTGTAAAGTCTAATACAATTATAAAAGTGGGGGAGGGAGTGCCCACCGAAGGGGGTGATGCAGGCAGTGGCAGAAATCTGGGGGGGGGGCAAGGGGACGGTCGCCCCCCCCCCACCTTCACGGAAAATTGATGAATTTTCGGAAATTTGAACCTAAAAGAGGGCTAAAAACAGTCTTTTCGAGTGCAAATGGGGGGGGGGTATGTTGGAAATTTGAAAGTTTTGTTGGAAATTTAGGAGGCTTTGCCCCCCCGCCCCTCACCGGAAAAAGTGAATTTCCTCACTGATGGTAGGTGACATTCTGGGGATCCGAGGGCATGCTGTCCGGGAAAATTTTAAACTACAGTCTCTGAAATGCCATTTCCTGCACTTTAGAAGGAGATTTACAGAGTTCTAAAGGTAACAAAATGTCATAAAATATCTCAAGTTGTTTTGTCTACATGCGTAACTGAAATAATATCATTTAACTTTGTTTATTACTGCATGACCATTGTTTTAAAAACTGAAGGGCCCAAAGACATTGAAGCCCCCCCCCCCAACTAGAAAAGTTTCCAACGCCCCCGGAGATAACTAAATACTATAAACAGAATGACGTCATTCAGGGAGACAAAATTAAATAATGAAATATAAATTCTCAATTTCTATTCTCTGTTAAATTGTGGCCAAATTGAGGCTTATTTTACGCTTTATTTTCAAAATATACTAAATATTACCAATTTTGGTGAAATTTTGCTTTTTCCTTCAAATTTCCTTCGTTCTTCTAGAATTTCCTTCACATTTCCCTCAAAATTTATTTCCTTCAAATTTCCTTCATTTTGCAAAAATTTCCTTTCAAAAGGAAATTTCCTTCAAAGTGGAAGCGCTGATTAAAGATCTTCGGAATTAGGCCCCGATTACACAATACCGGATTGCATCGAAGCGACGCGATTTCTGTACCGGATTGGCCTCTTGTTTACACTACGCCACTGTAATCCGGCACGTGCCGCGTCGCGAAAATCACTTCGCTTTGGAGTGTAATCAGGCAATCCGGTACGCTCCGGTACTATAAATAGGTTTCGGCAAGTATATTGTCGTTTTATTTACTCGCTTTTAAATATTTTATAGCTGTTGTTTGCTTCGCTTTACAATTATTTATTATTTCTAGCGAAGACAAATAAACATAGCGGTAATAACATTGACTTCTTGCTTTCAAAAGGGCAAAATTTTAAATAATTTTAATGAAATACTGGTTAATTTTCGATAAGAGCGAGACAAAGCAACGTCGGGTGGTCAAGCTTTGTAAACAAAGCTATAATTCACAAGTACTGTCGAGGAAACGTCCAAAATGGTCAAAACTTATTATTTGTTTCCGTGGCAACGATAAAAGATACGAGCTGGCAACAGAGCGAAGCGGCATAGTGTAAACACCCTTGATTTTGGCTTCGGTGTGAAAATTGATCCGGTATGAAAATCAATCCGGTATAGTGTAATCCCAGCCTTAAAATATCCTTGAAAAGCGAAATTGTTTATCCTGGGAATTGAAAGTAGGTTCATACAAAAGTATTACTGCACTAAAATCGTTCAATTACATATTAGTGAATGTTAAGCAAATGGCTCAACTGAGCACAAAGCAAAGAGTATTTCAAGCATAAAATTCCATTCAAATTGTTCATGCACCCATAGCACTCAGGCATTCAAATTAGAACAATGGTGAATTTCCAAGGGTAGCGGTTTTTTTGAGACACCCTGTACAGGGTGTCTCAAAAAAACCCAAAATCATTGAAATTGACGTATTGTTCGATATTCAATGCCCTAGCACTAAGTTAATCCCACGAGTGCATAAAAGATTGACATAACTGCTATAATGAATGGTAATACTCAGCGTAAACTTGTTATGTCAGGCATAAAGTACTAAACCCACGAATGCATATTACGCATATTACAATTTACGAAGCATTTTAAATTCCCATGAGCAAACAAACGTTCACTTTACAAAGATATTTTAATTTTTTAAAACAAATTAATCACCCTGTCAAAATCCTTTGTGTTACGGCATTGAAATTCGAACAATACGTTATTTCAATGATTTTGGGTTTTTTTGAGACACCCTGTAGATATCATCTCATCGTTCTTAAGCCGCTCTTAAACGCGCGTGATTACAGGCCTGGGAATTTAATGAACTTGTATTTACATTTAAGCATTTCGCTTTGTCCAAATATTTTAACGCCCGAGTCAAGCAAAACGATTACACTAATACACGGTTTGCTTTTTTATTTTAAATTCCAGAAGCAGAAGTTTATGCACCTGTGGGATCAACTTAGTGCTAGGGCATTCAAATTATAACAATAGGATAATTTCTTTTGTGTCACTTTTTTTGGGACACCCTGTACAAGGTGTCCCAAAAAAACCGAAAACTATTGAAATCACCAATAACAATTTAATTGTTAGAATTTGAATACCTTAGCGCTCTGTTGGTTCCCACGAGTGCATAAATGATTGACATAAGTAAATTTTATGCATAAAGAAACTGTTTAAGAAGCTGTTTTTAATTCCCAGGAGCAGAAAATCGCGCACTTTACCAGGAGATATTCCTAACTAAATTCTAATAGATGCACCTTGTCAATATTTTACGCATATGGCATTCAAATTTAACAATAAGTGATTTCAATAGTTTTCGGGTTTTTTCGGACAGGGTGTCCCAAAAAAAAGTGACACTATAGAAATTATCCTATTATTATAATTTGAATGCCCTAGCACTAAGTTGATCCCATAGGTGCATAAACTTCTGCTTCTGGAATTTAAAATAAAAAAGCAAACCGTTTATTAGTGTAATCGTTTTGCTTGACTCGGGCGTTAAAACATTTGGACAAAGCGAAAACGTTTTAAAATGCTTAAATTAAATACAAGTTCATTAAATTTCCAGGCGTGTAATCACGCGCGTTTAAGAGCGGCTTAAGAACAATGAGATAATTTCTATAGTGTCACTTTTTTTGGGACACCCTGTATACCGAAAAGTATTTCGTGCAGTGAATATAATGTCCTGCCGACATTGAAATGCAAATGTTTGGCGATGACCAACGAAGCGGCTCATTAGCAACGGAAAGTAATAACAAACTGCCGAACTCAACAAATGATAATAAAGATAATGACGGGAAAGTGAATTATAAAACCACTCCACTTAACATAAACGGCAACTCAAGCATACATGAAATCTCAATTGTTGAAACAAATAAAGAAAGTTACAAAGAAAATGATAAACCATCAGGGACCAATTAATTGTTAGTAACAACCAACGACATGATCAAAATAACCTGCAACAAACAAATTTAATTAGCCCTCAGAGTTTTGATCAAGTGGAACCAAACTGTGATAGTAGTGCTCAACAAACACAATTCACAACATATGCAAATGACACTATTCTTTCAACTGTCTCGAGCAACGACAGATGCCATTAATAACAATAGCTGACCCTGTTTTTTGTCATGCAATAAAACCGAATCCCATATCCCCAACACTTGTATCTAAGTTAAATCTGCCCCTCATCGAATTTCCAAAATCGAACAACTCTACAGAACAGAAAGATCAACATAATATGTTACAACCCCATTTTTGGCAAAGCACCCTGTCCCATCCCACCCGTCACAGAGCCAAAGCATTCTATCCCACTCGAGTCAATCCCCGAGTGAGAAGAAAACGTATCGTGAACGAAATCCACCTGAGATCGAAACCCACTACGAACGAATGGAAATGTCTCACTCGTCTCCAAGCCAATCCCCAAGCGGGAACGAAACGTACTCTGAACGAAACCGACCTAAGATTGAAACCTACCATAAACGAATGGAAAAGATACCTAAGATATGTTCGCCAAACAATAGGGTAGCGACCATTGTCGGTCATCCATGTACACCTAACCCAATACCCACCCCAACTATTAGAAAACAGAACAAAATTCCGGTGCAAATGACACCTCGCATAGGCTATCATGTGGGGAGACAAAATTTTATAAATATTCCAACCGAGAAAATAGCTATAGGGATAGGCCACAGAATTTCTTATCGTAACCGTCGTCACAGACCTAAGCAAAATATGCGGAACGCATCTAACTCAATAAGAGTAAGGCGGTGTAACCCTGTTGAAACGAACAAAGTTATGAAACCCATGCTCCCAAAATTGGCTTTAATAAACGCACGTCCCCTTTTACCAAAGGTTGATGAACTTATCTCAAATCTAGCCGTGAACACAGTAAATTTGGTGGCAGTAACGGAAGCATGGTTGAATGATGATATAGAAGATAACCATGTTTCAAATAGTGGTTGTAACATTTTCCGAAGGGATCGCCCTTATCGACGTGGAGGTGGGGTTTGTGTTTATCTCTCTGAGCATATCCATGCTAAGTGTCGAACTGACCTTGAAAGCGACAATTTTGAGTGCTTGTGGCTTTGGCTACGCCCCACTCGCCTACCTAGACCCCTCTCAGGCATTGCAGTCTGTGCCGTCTACCACCCACCTGGGTTGCCCGAACATGAACATTACCTCCTGAATTAATATTTAACCAATAGCGCGGATATTCTATGCAGTGCCGCAAAGAGGTTGGTGGGGGCCAGGGGCAAATTTTTTTGGGGGGCCCCCTTTTTGAAAAAAAAATTTTTGAAAACATTTTTTTCCGGACAACAACTCCCTTCCCCCCTCCCCCCCGTTGCCAAAAACTTTTCGGTCAGTGTACCATTTCAGGGGTCAAAATCATTTCCGGACGAGTAGATTAGGGGTCATTTTCCGGACGAGTAGATTGCACACACTTTCCAGGGACTTTATCTCATTTTTTATGCCTAATTTCGGTACTTAGCCCAATAAAACAGATATGTTGTCCTTTGCGCGGAAATATTTAACACAGAAAAAAGACTGGGGCCCAACAAAAAATTTTCAGGGGCCCCCAGCACCTCGGGGCAATTTGCCCCCCCCCCTGCCCCCCTCTCGGCGGCTTCTGCAACCAATATCCCAATTGTGGTCTTGTTTTCCTAGGCGATTTTAATGATTTCCAAACAGCGAACCTTTTATCAAGACATAACTTAAAGCAATTGGTCCAGGCTCCCACGAACGAGAGGCTTGGCTATTCTAGATCTCATAATTACCAACCTATCAAACCTTTATGACGCCCCCCAAGTTCTAGCCCCACTTGGATCCTCAGATCACAATATTGTCACATGGTCTCCTGACTTAACGAAGTCAAACCTAAGTTTGCACACAAAGTCTATTAAACGTCTGGTACGTCGATACCCTGGATCTTGTATTGACGCTTTTAGGAGATGGGCTACAAGCCAGGATTGGTTTAGTGAACTTGGGCCTACAGCCACAGTTGATGATCTAATAACATCTTTTACATCACAATTTGTGCAAGCAATTGACCGTATACTGTTTCCTCCTAAGTTGGTAAATTCCACCATTCCGATAAACCTTGGGTAACACCAGCCATTAAAACCCTCATAAAAGATCGTCAGAAAGCATTCCATAGCAGGAACAATTCCCTTTGGCTTTCATTAAGACGCAAGGTAATAAAATAAGTGAAAGAAAAACGTCTTTCTATAAGAACAAAGTTCAGCACCTAAGAACAACTGACGGTCGTAGATGGTGGAAAATGGTCAACAAAATGTCCGGTAAACCTGAGAAAGCAAAATCTTTCTCTTTAGAACATAACGGGGAAACTCTGAATGACGAACTAGCAAGTGCCCTTAATGAATTTTACGTCTCTGTCAACGCGGATATTCCGACATTTGATGTAAATTTACTGTTCGCATTCTTACCGGCTAATGACGCCTTTTTATCCGTTCAACCTTACGAAGTCTGTCAAAAACTATTGGCTCTTTAACCTTATAAAGCAACAGGACCTGATAATGTACCAAGTCGATTTCTAAAAGATTTTGCTCACGTGCTAACCGACCCAGTTACCACCATAATTAACGCATCCCTTTCCTCTAGCGTCGTCCCGAGAATTTGGAAAGAATCCAATATCATTCCAATCCCGAAGGTACAACAACCCGAATGTGAAGGTGATACTAGAGAAATATCGTTGACCTCTTGCCTCTCCAAACTGCTGGAGGACTTTGTTGTAAGTTGGCTAATTGACGACGTCAAGGGAAAGATTGACCCCTGCCAATTTGGCTGTTTGAAAGGAACGTCAACCACCTATTGCCTCCTCGATATGCTCCACTCTTGGCTCTCGCATTTGGACTCGGACTCCAACGGTAAACACATTCGTATTAGCTTCTTAGCAGGGCGCTTATATAGAGGGCGGTGAAACGGCTATAGGCGCGCCGACCGATGTGTGATGCAATGAACTGGTAACGAGTTTGTTGTGGTTACTATGGCGACGTTGTCTTATATGGCAAGGATAAATATGGCGGGAAAACTGAGCTGGAAGTTTCGACTGTTTTGTAGTCAAGTTTTGATGAAGAAATAGATATTGGGGGTAAAATTCCGATGTTATACGATAATTTAGTAGATTTTGCTATTGTATTTTCAGGTAATACTGCCAATATTTTAGAGTTTTTGCTCAAAACGCTTGCGAAAGCTTACGAACGGTTGCTTTCGCAAGAAGCATGACGTGAAAGGTTTTTAAAACTCTTCGGATGTACACGTATCGTTCACGTTCGATAGAATACAATTCACAATTAATTTTAGCCACTAGTCGATCTTTTCAGTTGAAAATCAAGAAATGCTCAACTTGAATTTGTATATTTTTAACGAATCCTTACGAGAAGTTGTCTTAGCCAGCCGGTCAAAAAAAATCAAAGTTGGGACGAAACTTTTTCGACTATTGCGCTCAACAAACGTCCGAGCGAGTCGTATTTTGATTCAAAGGCCAAGAAGTAAAATATGTTTACGGCTCAGAATTACTTCAATTGAATGCCTTAAAAGTCGTACAAAATTATTAACATAATAACCAAAAATCAAGACATGGCCAAAATACAATTGTTGTTTATTTTTTTGCAGCGAAATAATGGTCTAATTAGGCAAAATTTAACACACAAAAATACCTCACTTTCCAACGCTGTGTATTCAATTGCTCAACTCCGAGTCTTATGAAAACTTTTGGAGATAAGCACATAATTATAATCTTTACCATCAACTGAATTTCGAAGTTTGGACGACTTGATAACATGCCCAAATGCTGTTTTGAAATTTCCCTTCATTGAAGTCATCAAAAGCCCGACTCATTATCCTCAATATTTCTTTCAAAATTCAACTATACAAGCCAAACAAGCATTCGTACGATACACTAGTTACTACTTCGTCGTTACAGTGCAAAAACATCCACAAGAATTTCGTAGTTAATGAAAAAACAGCAAAAATACAACAGCAGAAAAAATCACGCTCCTTGTCAACTTTTGCCGAAAAGCACGCTCGTGCCAGTCCTTTTCCGCATCACACATCGATCAGCGCGACATCAGCGCGTTTCACCGCCCTCTATATAAGGGCCTTGCTTCTTAGATTTCTCGAAGGCCTTCGACCGCATTGGATACAATATTCTCATTGAAAAACTGCTAGACCTGGGCGTTAGGCGGTCTTTAATACCCTGGATTATAAACTTTCTTTGTGATCGAAGACAACGAGTTAAAGTTGGAGAACCCTTTTCAAGCTGGCTCCCAGTGACAGCTGGGGTCCCTCAAGGGACTAAACTTGGTCCAATATTGTTCCTCATTATGATTAATGATTTGAGAGTAAATTCCCCAGGCACGAAAATGTGGAAATTCGTAGACGATGTCACATCTTCTGAAAATCTTACATCGAACAGCTTCTCGGCCACTCAGTCAACCCTTGATTCTACCGAAGCTACCATCTGTGACAATCGATGGTCACGTGCTAGAAACGGTACAATCGCACAAAGTGTTGGGTTTAATTTTTCAAAACAATCTTAAATGGGACGAGCAAATTCGATCAATCGTCACCAAAGCCTCCAAACGATTATACGGTCTTCGGATATTATGCCGCAGTGGTGTCCCTCCTGCTGATCTTACCAACATATACTTCGCTTATTCGTTCTATTCTGGAATATTGTTGTGAGGTATGGAATTACGCGATACCCCGCTATCTGTCTGACGAACTGGAAAGAGTACAAAAGCGTGCCATGCGCATTATCTTTCCTGGTCACTCATACGACGAAGCTCTCTAATTGGCTAATTGCACAAGACTTAGCGACAGGCGAAACGAAACCTGTATAATACCTTACAGAAGATTGCTAAACGAGCCGGTCCCTTTGCTGAACACGTAACACAATCTAGAGCTTGTGCTCAACAATATAATATTAGAAACCTAAATAATCTGAAATTGTATAAGTGCAGAACTGAACGTTTTAAAAACAGTTTCTTTCCAAGAGCAATTGTTGAACTGAATGCCATGAAATAGAGAAAGAAACCTACCTTAGATTAAATGGTTGAACAATTTATATTTTAACAATATTTTTAACTTAACATTCTTAACTTATATATTAATAATATTCTTTACCTATTTTATCTTAAATTTTATGACCGTGTAAATATCTATAAATTAAATTTGACTTTGAATGTAAACACATTGTAATTCATTGTTTATGCGAAAATGTGTCATTAAACACCAAAATCAAATCAATATTTCGCCAAACAACGCGTGCGATTTTTCATTACTAATCCTTACTGGACCTCTTTAATACTTCAGACCGTTCTCTATCAGTTACTCTTAATGGCAACATATTTGCACAGGTGAAGCAGGCAAAAGTGTTGGGTTTAACGCTTGACGAGTTTTTAATTTGGACCAAGCATATTGACAACTTGTGTGTTCAACAATCAATAGTAGACCTGCTTTGTTACGCAAGATTAAACCCTTCGGGGGAAAGTCGAGTCTTCTTTTTTCCCAGATTCGAATAATACCAATCTTTGATCTTGTTAAATTTAGGAAACTTCTCTTACTGATTAACATTCTCACAAATCCCAGTGCTCCATCTTCATTTAAGCAAATGTTTAAATTCTTATCTTCTATTCGACAATGGGCTCTGACTAGAGCTTGCGCATATGACCTTCAACCCCCTTCCCGCGTACTGACTTTGGTAAACGAACATTTCTGTACAGTGTTTCCATTCTTTTTAATTGCTTAGATAGCAATTTGCTGCTTCGCCATCTTGCTCTTCATATACTAACGCCAAACAAAAAATTCGTAAAATCTTTCTTAACAAGCTTAAAAGACCTTACTAACCATATCGAAGATCTATTTTGTATAAATTGTAAATATTTACTAAATTGTAATTGTATTCATTACTAATTATTTTTTTCTCAAATGCAGATAGTCGTAATCTTCAATACTTTTTATTTTACGCCTGTAAATATCAAAATAGTGCGAGGGCCGTATGTTAGATAACTTTTACGGTTAATACGTTTTCCCTCGTGAAATAAAGTTTCTATTCTATTCTTTGGAGAGCAGTTTTGAACTCCGCATTACCGGAAATCTAAGACAACATTTTTTACAATGCACGAAAGATAATTAATTCAGGTAATCTTAATGGCATCCAAATAGGAGTGAATTACATAGGAAAAAGTGTAAA
>CACRXK020004076.1:0-33232 GCA_902702795.2 Paramuricea clavata
AAATGTACTTTCCCTTACCTTCGTTAACGTCGGCTCCCTTCTTTTAGCCGATTCTTTCGCAGTTTCTTTCCGAGAGAGCTTTTGAAATTTACAAAATCTTGCAAAAATGCGAGCAAAAATGAAATATATTTGCAATAACTTTATCAATCATCAAATCATAGTGATCAAATCAAGAAATGTTTGATACTTTGATTGTTTGCTATTTCGCTGTCGTCATGCAGTCGTTATAATGCAAACTTTAAATTGGACCAATCAGTGTCCGCTATTCATGACAGTCCGCCATATTTTTGAGATTAGTGAGGATGACCACCCACCGAAACATCGTTGGTGAGCCACGCCCGCGATATTTGATGAACTTTAGACTTCGCTAATGCTTTCGTTTCCCCGGGTGTAAATAGCCGGGGGGGATTAGTACCCTCGCACGGCGCTTCGCGCCGTCGGCTCGGGGATTACCACAAACAATCGCTATGGTCAAAGATTTTGCCTAGAAGCGTGGCATATAAATATGAGTAATCATGCTTTGAATAGGGATGACAGTGCCTATTTGAAAGAGGAATACATGCTTCTCATTGGCATGTGACGTCAACCCTTGGGTATTTAAGAAGCTACGATTGCGTCTTTAGATCACCACTGATGAAGACACTAGACTGGAGTGTCGAAAAGTTGGGTCTCGATTACAATTCGACTGGGCTTTGTAATAATTTATTTAAACCAGAGTAGCGAGCGAAACATGACAGTTGTGTTTATATTTAATACTTTGTCTTTGTAAACAAATATACGCCATATGTACGCCAATAACAGAGCTTGTACACCGGACTTGCCAGCAATGATCATCGTTCTGTAATCAGCATTGTTCGCATTCAAAACAAATCTCTTCATCGAGAAATATATGCAATATATTTCTGGTGTATCGTTGATTGTATTTCAAGTCTTTCAAACTTTTGTATGCTCCGAAAGAAATCTTGATTCTTGATCTGGAAATCTGAATTTAAAATTTTTGTGTTATTTTAAACGCATGTTTAATTATCAATTAACCAATGAAATAGCTTCATTTGTCATAAATTATTCAAATAAAGCACTGTCCAATCAGAGGCCGATCCCCAAATCTGGGAACTATCCAAGTGACCTGAACAAGGATTATGCGTCCAAACTCATAGACGTTCTCTCTCGCGCTTCGTCGAGAGTAACGGTTGTACACAGGCTAATATCGGGTCACAACACACGGAATATAAGTTTCATTATGATTTCTCTCAGGTGAGATTCCCAACTTCCAACGAGTTCCCAACTTTCAATGGTCTGCCTAAACATGGTGTAAGCTAACATTTAAAGAACAGTTGCATTATAATTTAGGAATAACATTTCTCTACAGTACGTACAAATTAAATTTTAAATAACATTTCTATTCCTTCTACATTAAATTAAGTCGACAAACGATGTCGATAACAAATTATTTACAATACTGGTATACAATTAAACATTTGGTTAAATAGATATCGGCTATCAAAAGGGTACCATCCCTATCCGCAATAAATAATTTATTTAACACAGTTTTTAAACTGACTATAAAATTCTTATGAAAGGATTACTGTCACACCATGGCATTGCGGGCTCAAATTCGTGCTGGCGACCATTTTATGGGCGGAGTAGATCAATAGATCTAGAAATTTTTTTCTAATCCAACGTACATTTCAACCATCCTTTGTGAATCCTTGCTTCCTTTGTCGAATCCTTATTGGAAACATACCAAACAAGGTATTTTTTCGGTAGAATAAAAACAGTAACAAAAGCCCATGATTTCATGTAACACTAATCCTTTGAGGTGTTTGTCTGGGACTCGGAGTGGATGAATATACCCGATTCACTTGCAAATTTAGTCATACAGGCAGTATCAAGAAAGGTAATTCATGGCATGTCTAGTGCTGTAAATACTGAGTTTATAGATTTACTTCTTTTTCAATAAGATCACGGACAGGTCTTTGTAGATGTCAATTTGCGATTCCCCTTATTACGTTTTCGTAGCGTTTTGCATTGTGGTTATAGTGGTATCACTACTGATAAAGATAGCGGCCTCGAATGAAAATATTGAACGCTTTCGAGAATATTTTGCCGTTGGCTATCGCGCACCTGACCCTAGCTTTTTTAAAAAGTTCTTGCACGGCTCAGGACAAAAAATAAACCATCTTGAATATCAGTGATAACACTATAACCACAATGCAAAGCGCTACGAAAACGTAATAAGGGGAATCGCGGATTGAAAGCTTTTCACCTTCCAATTTAAGAAATAATCAAATTGGCCATTCTAAATCGGATCGAATGGCCATTTGTGATCGCAATGATACAAACATGGTGTCATTTGACGTTTTGACGACTAAATTGACAGTCCATTATTGGCAGAGAGAAGTAAGTGTATAAACTTTTATTATACCTGACGCACGATATTAAACATGGCAAACTTGTACCTTTTTTGATACACCCTATATAATAAACCGTTTACGATGTACAACATGATATGCTAGACAATCAGATGTCATTTTAAGTTTTTAGATGCAACCATTGTCTTTAACTGTCTTCCATATTAATATATGAAAGACGGAAAAAGTCTTTCTTCTATCCTATTGTTATTTTTAATGTTGACGAAAATTTCTGCACGGTATATGCAATGAGTTCCAAATGAATTGATTGCAAACAACCAATAATAAGTACAATTTAAATTATTTGTGCGAAGTCGTCTCAACATAACATTCTAATTATTATAGACGCTTGCTTGGATTGTCGAATTTTCAAAACACGTCTATTGACTTACACCTCAAAGGTCTTAAAGCATAGACTTCCTTCCAATTGTTTATGCCTAAATTAAAGCAACGAGCTTACTTGAGGCTCATAGATGACAACACTTGGAGGATACGTTTGGCGTCAAAGATTTTTGTCTCCTATAAAAATCCTTTGTTTTGCGAGCTTCCACTTCGTAGATCGTGAATACCTTAGTACGATTATCAACATCTGGTGAACGATCGTTTTTGAACATTATGTTTGTAAATTCGTTTCTTTACGTACGATTACCTTCCTTGTCAGGGGAACATAGCGAATCTCCTTCACTTTCACTGTCTGATACAACATATGCACTTGACATCGTTGGTCGTTCTTCTTTCTTTCTGCTTCCGTCAATTAAACTACCTCCAATACTAGCTGTGCTGTGACGACTTTTCTCTGGAGAGCGGTCATGCGAAAGTAAGATTGCCTGAAGTTTTTCACAAAGTTTCTTGAACTTCTGTGATGAACCTAGTAAATAAGGAAAACACGGTTAAAAGAGCTTCCGAAAATTACATATATGTTATTTACCGGCTGCGAGGTCCGGATTAGAAAAACTGTGCCCGAGGGGCGAGGGACGTTTTCAAGACCGAGGGCACAGTTTTTCTCATCCGGACCGGTAAATAACGTGTTTATTTTTTATCAGATGTAAAAATTAAATTCATTAAAATTCCACTGTTGCTTGCGAACTAATTTGAGAAATTTGAGATCAGTGCAGTTGTGTATTTTCAAAGCGAGGCTGACAAAAATTGAAAAGTTGAAAGATATAAAACACGAATACGAAAACTCGAAAAAACTGGCAAGAAACACACAAAAAGACGCATATAGTTTCAGTAAAAATGTACATGCTTTTTTTCTTGAATATGGTAGCAGAGAAGCTTTGGAATAAAAACTTTTATGCCTGGCGTTTTCGCTTTGGCAAAATCAGTTGCTCCTGACAATGACAGGTTCAAATTCAGATCCGATCAAAAACATATAAAAATGAATCTGTTTTGATTTAATCAACGTTTTTCTACTAAAAAACAATGAAAAAGATATGTTATTTTTATATTTTTGTATTTTTGCTTGTCGTTTCACGATAATATGCTTGAAAAAAGTGTTTTTAAACACAAATTTTTACTTTGTTTACAATTATATTTATATCAGTTAAAAATGCATGACACAAATGGGCAGAGAATATATTCGTGACTTGTTTTTACTGCTGCAGTTAAACCTTCTTTTAAATGGGAAAACATTTATTTTACAATATCTGTTTAAGCTGTAATTTTTTCGCTTTTAAGTGGCCGAATACATGATCGAGCATTTAAAAAATGTATAGTTTTCTCGCCGTAAGTTTTATATATGTCAAATAACTTTCCAACTTTCAGTCGCATTTCTATCAAAATATTGTCAATTCTGATGAACATCATTCTTAGTATGAAGTCTTTAGGGCTTGATGCAATTCATTTTCGTATTCTGACTATCGTTAGGCTATGTTTTTCAAACTTTTTTGGCAGATTTTTTCGTTTAAAAATGGTTTCACTCCTCGGTCTTTGGCGCGAAACCCAGAGCGGGCAGTTGCATTTCACAGCGGGCAGTTGCGTTTCAGAGCGGGCCGGATGCTCCCCAGCCAATCAGATTGCTTCATTTTCACTGATAAAAATAAATGAAAATACTGCAATAACATTTCAAAAATTTTGTGAGCACATTTGAAATGTTGGGGTTGTGTTAAAATATTGAGAACCTTAAGCAAGCAGTAATGCAATGAAAGTCATATTATTGTAGAGAAGAAATGAATATTTAAAAAGTCAACGGAGTATATAAGACGTCGACTTGCATGAAGAAGCTTAATATGTTCTCAATCTAGTACGCGGACTTGACAAAAAATAGTTACTTATGTTTTACTTTTGAATTTGTTAACAGTTTAAATTTGTTTTTCACCAGTATCAGTCTTTGTTGGAAAAAGGAATCCATACTTTATACCCGTGTTGCTAACACTGTGAATTTAGCGTGTGTCTTTTTGTCATTAAATTTATCATTTCTTAAGCTAGGTAAATAACAGATTTTTTTAGCAACTCAAACGATTGAAAATTTCAAGGTGACTGTTTTATTTCTTCAAGTCTAGAATCATATTGTTCTAT
Source organism: Paramuricea clavata (assembly GCA_902702795.2). NCBI lineage: Eukaryota > Metazoa > Cnidaria > Anthozoa > Malacalcyonacea > Plexauridae > Paramuricea > Paramuricea clavata. Next base: position 4,929 of record CACRXK020004076.1, read on the forward strand.
TATATATCTTCCATGCAGGTTACTGTTGTGAAACCTGATCCATATATGCATGTAGGCCTGCAAAAGCATTTCAACAGAGTTGCCAAAGTTATAGCAAGTGTTTCTGAAAATGTAGATTAACAAACTGTGTTGAACGTTTTAGGCTAGGAAGCAAACAAAGAGTGAAACCCAAAGCGAAAATTATCATTAAAATACCCAACCGTTTTAACGAGCTATCTACATTCAAAAACGAATTATCGAACTACAGTACTTCGTAACAGCTCAAGTAACATGTATATATACGTTTAACAAAGCAGGTATGAATAGCAGGAATTGGTCCAGCGACTCCAGCCAGATATAGCGGCCTGCTCATTTAACAATTAGACAACGAATTCAATTCCCAAACTATTCGCCATATAGACAATGAGGCGTAGTTGAGTATTCGCCATGGACAACGATAGTCAACGAAATGTAGCCTGAATTGACTATTCAGCATAGAAAACGAGACCGCGAGTTGTCTAATTGTTTTAGTATACACTCTTACTCAACATACAAACTCCCAGCACAATTGGAAAGATATAAATAAAAAATTAAAAGCATGGATGCACGAGCGTTTGAATGATTTATTTCAACCTTCACATGCTTCGCCTGCGGCTTTTTGTTTACTTTTTGCAAACAACCCCAAACAAAGTTTCAAAAATACACAGCTCGTGAGCTTTAAAAAATATTATATACATTATATTATGTATAACAGTCATAATATTAAGGAAAAATAAAAGCGATGTTTTGATAACTATAACAGTATAAGAGGACGAAACAAGCCTAAAAATCCAGAACTTAAGAATGATGTTTTCAAACTGTAAACAACATGGTTTCCGACATGTCGCAGACGTTTACGTTAAAAAAGACGTACAAAATGCACGAAAAGCAATCCTAATGTCGTTGAAATCGATGAAATACACGACAAAATAACTGTGAAAAACAATACTATCACCTGAAATGCATATTAGACAAAATCTTACATTTAAAATTTATCAAAAAACTCGAAGCTATAACTATAAGTTAGTAAAGTGCATGGGCGTACCGGAAGGAAAAAATTAGGGGGGCTGAAAGAAATTTGCCCGACTTTTCCGGATTTTTGCCGACTAGTACCGAAAAAATTTTTTCGGGAAAAATTATTTTGGCGACCTCCCCCCCCACCGTCGCCAAAAAAATTTCGGTCAGTGTACCATTTTAGGGGTCCAAAAATTTTTCCGCACATACCAAAATTTTTCCGAACATCATACAAATTTTCGAAACAACACAAAAATGACCACAAAATCGACTGAATTTCCGCTAAATTGACAGAATTTGTCCCATTTATTTTTATTACAAACCAAAATTGCCCGACTGTTGATCGAATTTTGCCCGACTGCCCAATAAACTAAATTGTTACGCCTATGGTAAAGTGTTTTTAGGCGGGAAATGCTGAAGCACACAAAAAAACTTTTAAAGGGCATTAAATTATTTCTGTTATATACATGCACTTAACATAAAATAACATTTAGATAAAGAAACACTTAAAAGACGAGGAAAACATGATTAAGGAATTATATAAGCAGCTGAAAATTAATCGGTTTTGCTTGTAATATATGGACAAAAAATGCGGTCAGTAATTCCATTCTGTATTCGTGTTATTTTTTTGGCAAGTAACAGGAGATTTACGTTGTTCCCTACCACTAAACGTCTTCAGATCATTTTTTGTAGTTTTTTTGTTCTTCGGAGAAATAATTTTCGACAAAATTCCCTCAAAACCTTTGCAAAACAAAGGTTTTCCGTCATCTTTTTCTTCAACCATGTACCATGGTTTAAAATGCAATCATTAACGAAGTTGCGTGATCACTTGAGCTTTTGCTTGATGACTTCACAATGATGTTAATACTCATTTTATCTCTATTCTATTTTTGGAAGAAAACAGAATAGAGATAAGAGTTATAAACTATATTTCTAAAGTCGTATACCAAACGACATTTGCTTCATACCATGGTAAGACTAATTCCATCATGTAACGATTCGATTTTTGAAGGGTATTTACAGGTTTATAAAAGTTACTCTTTATTGAAAATGTTCTGGCTTCAAAAAATGGCTCATTGAATTCAAAAGGAAGGTTTATCCAGTCGTCGTTTTTGGATAGTGGGAAGAACTCACCTGAAACTAATTTCACATTCACGGTGAAAACACCTCGTGCACTCTTGCATTCCTTAAGGTCTCTGGATTCCTCTATATTCACATCTATCCTTGCAGATTTTCGGAACATAGAACTACCTGTGGTTGATAAAAAAAACCCTGACAAATGACAATGATAACAATACTGGATTATTCACTGTTGAGTATAAAGGGTGTAGTCGCTCAACTTTTTGATCTCTCATTATATATGGTATGATATGATATATGATATGCACGCAGGACAACTAGCCTATAAGACCAGATACAATAAATGTGTTATAGTTACATAGCTGATTTTTGGTGGGCATGGAAAATTCAATCCATATAATATTGACCGTACGCCAACTTAGTTAAAGATCGTACGACTTCGTACAGAATTTCCGAAGTATTTTTCCCTCGGAAAAGCATCTCCCAGAAAGCATCATGAGTAGCCAACGGGCCCTTTCCATTTAATGGCAAAACCAGATCTGGTACAGGCTCGTTGAAAATCTGGCAAATATGGACCTTCTACTGATTTGATCAGCCCAGACCAGTCGGAAGCCCAAAGATTTTGTATTTGATCGATCATTGATTTATAGAAACTGAGTTCTACGAATGGTTTTACTTATGTTAAAGTATTTCGCTTCACAAACTGGAGTAAAATAATGCACCCAGAGCTGTAGTGACTTAACATTTTTGAGTAAAATTACTCAAATTTATTAAGCAAATTCACTCAATTTTTGAGTAAAGTTTCACGTTTACTCAATTGTTCGAGTAAAGATTTACTTCACTAAAACAATACTCAATGTTTTGAGTCGCCGTTATTTTATTGAAATTTTCCTAGCGCGCATGTAGATTACTTTTTATGAATTATTAATTCATGTTGTTCATTAAACAAGTATATAGTTATTACAGTATGTATACAAAGATGAGAAATTAAACCGGCTGTACTATTTCAATGGAAGAAAAATCTCAGTGCTTATAATATAAACAAATTTGTTCATCAGAAGTGGTTCTGCATTGTATTTTCGCTCTTGTTATTTTGTTTTCACAAAACTAAGTTAACTTGCTCATTGCATTCGCTAGCTCGCTTTGGGAGAATAAATGGCCGCCAGCAGTTCACTGTAAAAGAACCAGTTAAAAGAACCAACAAATTGGTTATCTCAAATTCAAAATGGATCTGCGGCAACCAATTTGTTGGTTGTTTCAACACATTTGTTTTCACAGCGAATTTCCATGAAGCAATCTCTATCAAGTTCTATATTGTATAATGAGAAGCTACCATATGTTCATATATACAGCAAAGAGTCACTTTCTTCACAAGAAAAAATGTCTTATTTCATGAAATTATTTCTTGTTTAAATTTAAGGAGTAGCGTGCGGGATGTTCGCGCGACCAGTGCCTGAACTATCCCACGCAACCGCATGAGCAAAACAAAACAAAAAGGTTTCTAATGGAAAAAAGCGTCGAATAATACCTCGTTTTGAGTGCCAAATCACTTGCGAGTCTATACAGCAATTCTACATATGATACGAATTATATCACTAGACCAAAAAATAGCTACGAAACAATGTTTTTATTTATTTTTTTTAAATATACACTGTCAACTGTAAAACATTTGCCAAATTGGACACAAACGTTCAAAAAGTTGTTTGCTTCTCAAGAAAACGTTCACGTTTTTAGTCGTGTGTCTACAAGATTAAAGTGATTATATGTAAACAGAAAAATATTTCAGTTTCATAGCCTAATTGTTCATTTTTAGCAAAAAGTACAAAACCAAACATGAAACAAGAAAACACGTCCACCTGTCAATAAGGGGAATTTCTCGAGTTACACGAGGCTATTTTCTAACTTTATTTGCATTTTACTCATTAGTTTCATCGGTGACCAATCTTCAAATTTTGACCACGAATTTATTTTGCGGTAAATTTTATAAATTCCAATTGTTAAAAACTCTTTAGTGTGGAAATTTCGCAATAAAATTTTCGCTTTTAAAAAATCACACACTACAGAATTTTTTAAACTTTCACCACAGTTGCATAGCATCATTCCCTATTGATATATGAAATAAAAAAGATAGGTCACCGACATCGTTTTTGAGATAGCGGCACATTTATGGGTTAAATTGGAAGGCTTTATGCTGTCGTCATGTTGCCATGGGAACACCGACGTTGTCGAAATCTAGTTCGAAATATTCCTTAGGTGACCAATATTGCCACCAAGTCGAAAAGAATTCGCGTTCTGCACGAATAAGCCTGTTTTACGGAATTATTGCGTAAACAAGAATAACTGTAAGGAGCCTCCTTAAGAAATATTTTCTTATGGATTTCTTAAAACAAGAAAATAATTCTTGCCTTAAGATACACTTTCTTACGGAATTTTCTTAAGGAAAATTTTCCTCCGTATTCTCCCAAGTAAAATTTTCGTATTTTAAGACTCAAAATATTTCTCAAAATAAGTATTTTTTGTCTTAAAATAAGAAAATGATTTCACGCTGTGTATATGTTAGCATATAGAGCTTTTCACGATACTGTACCTTTGTGTTTACCGTATTCGGCCGTGAACGTTGTAGATGATGTGACGTGGTGCGTGACATGTGGTATCTGAAACAATTTGAAGCGTTGAATATTGAATACACTCATAATGGCACAATTAAGAGAGATGTGAGAGAATAGTTCATGTTTTCAAATTGCAAACAATATAGTTTCCCAAAACGTTACAGTTGTATAAAATGAACGCAAAACAACCCTTTACAAATAACTGTAAAAATGCAAAGACAAAATTTAACACGTAAACTATAAGGAAGTTGTTTTCAGGGGGGGGGGGAAATCTCGAAGCACACAAAGAAAAAAGCCTTGTATAAACAAAGCTTTTTTCAAAAAGCACACAAAGAAAAAAGCCTTGTATATTGTTTTTGCCACTGGAAATAAAATCCATATCTCCTCGCAACCGTCTAATATCCTCTATTTAACAAATATAAAACATTTTCCGTGTTGATATACAGTTATATCAACACGAGTGGAAATTGGGAAAACGAGAAATTGTGTGGAAACACGACGCCCGAAGGGCGTGTTTTCACACAATTTCGAGTTTTCCCAACTTCCACGAGTGTTGATATAACTATATATCAATACGGAAAAAATGTTTTATATTTGTTTTATAATATAGCAATGTCAAAGCCCGAAGAATAAGAACAATTTCCGTGTTACAAGCGGCGGAAAATTTCCCGTGTTGACATGGAGTCATATCAACACGGCTCTTAGCCAATCAGCGTTCAGAATTTACAAATGCTATATTATAAATATTATTATTAACCGCGGTCCGTGGCTTAATGGTCCAAGGATGAGAAGCCAATCAAAATGCTGTTTTTTGTAATATGAGTTTTTGGTACATGGAATTTTGAGCAAAAGGTTTATATACAATTTTCAGACCCAATCACTATGAGTATCAGTTGGAAAAATACAACGATAGGCCCTCTGGCAGGATTCGAACCTGTGGCACTACGCCTCCGGTGCAGCGCTCCAATCAACGGAGCTAGAGACTCGAAATTTCGATTTTCGAGTGTAAATTTACTGTACGCATAAATGACAGTTTTACCAAATGTTTGCAAGTGCATGCAAAAAAAAGGTAAAGTTGTAAAATTGACAAACAATAAAATAATGTTGAAATTATTCAGGAAAACCTTAAATCGCGTACCTTTACGCTTTTGAGTTGTTTTGCTGCTGGTTTTAAGATATATTTATGAAAATATAATTTTTATACAGTAAAATAGTTGTTCTAAAAAATTGCGTTCGGAAATCTTTGTTTATTTCGTCATTCCGCTTATTGCAGCAAAATGTATTTTATTAAATAACTCTGCGCGAGTTTTCAACATTTTTCGTTCAAACTTGGTCAAATAGTAGAACTAGTCTAATGCTTTCATGGCAACCAATAATAAAATTTAGGCAAATTAACACTCAAAGGTGTTCTGTAACCTTAAAGATGATGTCCACTCGTGTGCGCATGTGCGAACTTTGTTTACGTTTTGAACTGCTATATTTGTAAAATATGATATACTAACTGAATATCTAACACTTTTCTGGTTCGCCATGCTTGTAAATGAATATAAACTGTACGTTTCAATTCAAAAAAGTTCAAAAGATGCAAATCTTTATATCAGGGGTCCCACTTTGTTATGAGCAGAACTGATGCGCAGAACAGAGTGGAAATCATCTTTAATTTAGACCTACACCAGGAGAAGCTGCGAAAAATGCAAGTACCGGCCTACATGCATGCCCTCCGACAGGAATCGAACACGTGGCCGTGCGATTCCGGTGCAGCGCTCTAACCAACTGCGTCATATAGCTCGCAATTTTCACAACTGCTCTTGCTTAGGTTTAAAAATGTGTATATATAATTGACATTCGAAATTTCATCTACAAATGATAGAGGATTACGATCTCGAACAGTCAATTAGTAATAACCAAACATAACTCACTTCAGGGCTCGAATTTCCCTGAAATCAATCGACGGCAATGGCGTTAAAATTGCCGTAGAACGTAACAGCTGTCTACGGCAATTTTGGCAGTTTCCACAGCATTTGTCAAATTACTGTAATAAAACTTTAATTTTATTGTTACTTTGGATTTTTGACAAGCTAGAAACGTGTCTACGTATTTCTTTAGTGTTTTTATTTTGAAGAAAACTAGACTAAAATAGTGGTTTACGCATGATTTGACGAACATCTGAATTGAAGTATCAAAGTAGTAATGCACAGTGAATAGAATAAAAATTGCACTATACTGCAAAAAATTGCCGTCGTTGCCGCAATGATCCACGGCATTTTGTTCTCCCTCTACGGCAGTTGCCGCGATAAAATTCGAGCCCTGACTCACTTGCACGTGAAAAGCCATTGATCAATATCAGCCAAACTGAAATCTTAATTATCATGGACGATCCAGCAAGAAGCGAGGGTCGGACTCTCACCCCACGACGATTACCAAAATCGCACTTGCATCCTTCCTCTCGCCCAAAAAACGTGGCAGCTACAGTCGCACTCATTTGATACGAAAACAATTAGACACGTTTTCTTCGGCAGGAGGAAGGATCCGGATTTAGTTCGAACCCAAAATGAAGCAAGAAAACAATAAATTAGAATTTAAACTTACGGTTAAGAAAGCATGAACAATGTCAGCTTTGATTGTACCGAGTGGTTTTTCTTTAATAACAATAAAAAATGGCTACAAAAAAACACAAGAAGAAAGTGTAAATTTATCATAATTTCGACAATGTCAAGTAAAAGATATAATATAGTATAAAATACAACACAATGCAATGCAAAGTATAAAATAATAATAGAAAATGAATTCTGGTGGGTTTGCCATTTTATCTCATACCTAGCGTATTAGCGGCTTTCCTATTGGCTATGTTTAGGAGGTGGGTTCGAGATCGATGTTTCGGCGGCGGCCATTATGAAGCGATTTGAACAAATTTCAGACGAAGATTTAAATAAAAAATAAATTAACTGTTTTTAATTGTTTTATAATTCTTATATTTTTTATTTTGTTCGGTGAAAATGGAAGATTCTGTATTCAAAGTGGAAGACAAGAAAGATGGCCGCCGAAATTTGTTTGGCACGGGTAGGTTTATATAAATCTTGGCATTGTTTTCGCAGAATGTGTTCATTTTCTCTTTTCAACAACAAGGGAATATTGTAGAGAATTTGTTTAGCTTTAATATAAGCCTAAGTTTGTTTGTTTGCGTACTATGTTGGCTGCTAAAATGTTCGTTATCCAAACACGAAATTACAGTATACTAAAAAGCGTATAAAATTCTTCAGTACTTTTTAGTATTTTATCGAAATGGCATGTGATAAAAACCAAACTTCGGGAAATGAGATAAAAACCAAACTTCCAGCCACCCCAGGTGCGTCCAATCCCGGACTCACCGAACCTGCCAGTATGTTTTTATAGAATTAGGTACGTATAGGTAGGTGGCAGGTACTGGGTAGGTAGGTAAGTAGGCAAATGGTAAATCTTCATTTAAAAATCACACGCTAGCCCCAACAACTCTGAGCTGATTTCTACAAGGGGCGGGTGTTACATCATATAAAATTCAAACCACGGCTCTCAATTTCACAAATCCGTTCATGTCATGAAATTTTTGACAAATTTATAGATTGTTTGAGTACTTGTAATGTAGAATAAACAAAAAAATTAGTAAAGATAAATTTTCCAGAGCAGGGGGGTGGTGTCTTTTTTATCGGCATCAAAAATAGCTTGCGCGCAAAATTTTAAAAGCTTAAAAACGCATTTCGAGTTCATGGGCGAGAAGTTCGTTATGTGTTTTATTAATGGTCCAAATATCAGTAAATTTGCTCAATTTTAAGTCCTTAAAGGCCATGTTACACGGTGCAATTTTTCTTGCAACTTGCAATGCAATTCTACTCTTGAGAGATGTAAAATTGCCAAATACGAGTCTTCATTACACTCCGCTGATGTTCTCTCAACATATCGAAAATTCTTCACTGATTTCACTAATTAACATCTCTCAAGAGTAGAATTGCATTGCAAGTTGCAAGAAAAATTGCATCGTGTAACATGGCCTTTAAATAGCTGCGGAAACTTTAATTTTTGGAACCAATGCCTTTCACGCATGCTTAATTTATGCATTGACCTAATTTGCATATTGTCATTTCACTTTTTTACAATAACAATATGGAAATTATAGGCAAGGATTTGTTATATTCACTTGTGCAAAAATACTAATTAAATACAAGTAATGCCGTAACAACAGCGTTAGACTAGCAAATAAAATCCGAAATAGGCGAAAATGACGGGAATTCGTCAACGACAAATCGCCGATACCACAACACGGCTTGTCTGACGTAGGAACCCCAACTACGACTGTCGAGCTATGAATTACATAGAGTATACTGCATGACTTTCCAGCGAACGTTTGAGTTTTGACTTTGAATACATCTTATATGAATGAATCAGCTGAAAATGCATAACGGGGAATTAATACCTCTTCCTTGCTAGGAGAATGTCCCAATGGGAGGTATGCGAACCATGATTTCTTTACATCACTGAAATATAAACAAAGAATCAATGTAACATTGGATACTGGTATCCGGTAAAAAGTAGACATCCGGCAGAGTCCAGCAAAACTTTTGTCCGATATTTACATGTTTAAGGAGACTCTCGACGTTCGCCGACTTAGATCGAATTTTTCGACTATTCCTATTTTGTTAAAAGACAACGAACGTCCGACTAGAAAAAAATAACTACACAGTTGGACTTTTTGAGAAAAAAAGGGCCGTTGTTATAGCAACAATGATGATTCAATATGGTCGATATTTTGGGTTTAAAGTTATTTAACCTGAAAATAAGGACGGTTAACCCCATTTTTGATTTCACAAAAAGAATTCGTTTAGTATTTTGAATCATTATTGTTAATGATTAAAAAAATCTGTCATGGGAAAAAAAATTGTCCCGAATTGTTACATTTTCCAATCTTGAAAAATTTTGGCATAATCATTAAAATGATTCAAAATACCAAAAGAAATCATGCTATATTAAATACGAAATGGGGATTACCGACTTTATTTTCGAGTTAAATTACTTTAAACTGATATCCACCGTATTAAAACGTTCTGTTCCCATAGCAGCGGTTGTTAGAAGTTTTTAAGAACTCAAAACTCCTTAGTTACTGTTTAGTTCAAGTCAGATACTCTTTGTTTTTCAACAAATAATTATCGTCCAGAAATTTATGACCAAATCAGAAAATCTTCCTTCTTGTGTAAAAAGTGTAGCGAGCCAGCTTTAAGCAAGCATGTTAGCTTGGCAAAGTAGCCTATACAAACGCCCAACGGAGTATAAGTTACGACATGATATAGAGGTAAACCGTAATTGATATCCAATGCCCGGCAATGGAAAATCGATATCCAATTAAATCTATTGGATATCGATTTTCCATTGCCATTGGATATCAATTGCGGTTTACCGAAAAAAATCATGTCGTAACGTTTTTGTCCCATAAACAAGACTTTACAAAATATAGAAACTGTTCTATTATCTTACCGAAGGGGTTTCATCTTGATTTAAAGTCATCGTATTGTTTTATTCGCAAATATACACTCACGCCATTTTGAATCTCATGAACTTTGAACTCTGACCAAAATTTCCAGACGTTTTGAGTAAAAATTACCAAAAAAGCCAAATAAAACTGTCATCAGACTGCTTATCGCAGGTGGCTATCAAATCTAGCAGGTGGGTATCAAATCATTCCGGCAGGCTGTCGACCAATCAAGACAGTTCTTGAAGTTCATTTATGGGACAATAGACCTTTCTTACAATGCTGGGTTTGGAGGATAATCCATTAAGTGTCTGAGCATATGCATAACCAATTTAAGACCTAACCAGGAACGGTTGCAAACGAATGCAACACTATAATAGGTCCTCTGGCAGGAATCAAAACCGCGGGCCTGTAATTCGGTGCAGAGATCTAGTTCAATTAAGTGAAGTGCAAAACACATCTTTCTCATAATGACGTCAAAAGCGGAGATTTATACGATTTCGCACATGCATGACAATGGAAGCTAAATACCAAATGTGTATTTTAGGGCGTGTTCATATGAGCACAGCTGTACCCAGAAACTCCCCTGAGTGAGATCCGCATTCCTTTGTTAACGCACGTAAAACTCAATTTCTGTTCGCATGAGAAACGAGCCAGCCCAGCTAGGCAATATCTCATGCATCTTGCATTAGGTGGGATCTCAGTCAAGTGGGATAAAATTTCCACATGAAGGCTCTATCCCACCTTTACCCCATTTTACGCCGATTGTGACCGATAAATAGTTGATAAAATACAAACAACAATAACGTCTTATTAACCAAACGCGAGGTCTGTACAAAGAAATATCGGACCGAGCCCGTAGGGCGAGGTTTGTACAAAACGACCGAGGTCCGAAATTCCTCTGTACATACCGAGCAAGCGAGGTTAATAAAAAGTTTATTATATGGAATTTATAGACATTTATATTAGAAACAAACAAGAAATACATTATTTGAAATGTACATTAGTAGCGTGGTACACATTTGGTCGAAGAAAACAAAAAATACCAATGTATTCCTTCTTTTCCACTAAAAATCATTCGCAGATATCTTGTTAATAACAAATTAATTTTCAAATTTTCAATTAGTTTCGCTGTTTTGTTTTAAAATGCATGCGTTTGTTTTTACCTAATGAACCACCGGTCTATACGGGAAAATAATGGACCGCTGAAAGTGCTTCTCACCCAATCACAGTTCGCCATTTCACCGGAAGTGAAGCTTTCCATATAATAATAACCATTAATATACCTAAACAGACACTGTTAAAGTCGTCATATATAAGGTACAGTTTGTTTAATTACAATAAAGTGCATTTCGAAGACGCCATGTTTAGAAATAATGTCGTTCCACCGAGGCGGGATATTATAGAAGGGGTAAAAATAGTCATATCAACACAGAAATAATTCATCGCACTTCAGGGAAGCTTCTGGACCCTTGCACAGTTCAAAAAAATACTTACCTAGGTGAAGTATCTAGTGAGATATTTGACGAATATTCTTTTTCACACGACGCTAAACAAAACAAAATAAACTGAATTGATTTATTGCATAATTACACTGAAATTAAACAGAGCATGATTTCTAAACCCTATATTCTCCTAAATATCACCGAACACTTCGAGTTTAAATGCTTTAGCACCCTCGCCCCGGCTTACGCCCAGAATGGCGCTTCAGTTTCTAAATAAATCAAAGTTTGCATGGCAACTTACAGAGTTCTGGACTTTGTTGCTGAGATGCGTCTCCTGTTGACTTTTTCCTCCATGGTCTTTTTGACCACCAAGGACTTCCTGGCGGAGTTTTGCTTTTTGCAGGAGGAACGCTTGATGTACGGCTTGCTGCTATGCTGCAATTATAAAAAATGTCTCAAAATTAAATGAAACAAAAATGAGATGTGAAAAACAAAATTGCTTTAATATAATAGTATTAGGACTATGGCAAGGGCCTTCCAAGATACTGTTGGAACCCCTTATTGAAAACTCTAAAAGTTGGATCAGTTCCCACGTTGAGTGGCCCGAACAAATTCGCCTAGTGGAAAATGGGCTTGTATAGCTTGTTTAGTGTTTTCCACTTCGTTCATGTCTAATGGGTTTTGTAAATCGGTTTCGCATTTTGCTGGCGTTGCGATTATTCTCTACATGGCTGACGTGCAATAACAGGGATCGTAATTTTGTAAATGTAAGAGGTTATTTAATAAATTTACGTTAATAATGGCAAGCCTAAGAGGATGAAAGACAACCATTTGGACGACGCAACCATTTATGGCGAAGTCAAAGTACTGAGCGAAATTTGGCTCCTCAGTGCATGACCGCAGGCCTTAAAAAGCGTCTTCAGTGACGAGCGCGTGAAAAAGTACACAGTAAATTCAGAGGATAGCCATAAAAAACATTATATAGACCGTATTGAGGATGAGAGATACACTAGTCCTCCGCTAAACGCCACAGTAAATATATATTGACCTCCTACTGAAGACTATATGAACATGATTTTGTACATCACATTCGGTTACCGAGGCAAATATCGCCCCACGGCTCTATATTTTCTGCATGTAAAGAAGCTGGCTTTTGCTGGCGTTTCGATTAATATTCTCTGCAGGGTTGACGTCTTATTTACATGTAGAAACCTATTATCTGCAGATGTGACATCACAATCACACAATATCAAGAATTATTTGTAGGCCAACAGCCAATCAAAAAGGAGATTGTATATATAGGCAATGCGTATAATAATAAGAGTTATCAGTATAGTTTCGATAGAAAATTCTATAAACGTTAGCCACAAAGACAATCTTGGCAAAAAGTCAATCTTTATTGGGATATACAAGAGAAATGAGCGGATGTGACGGGATATCATTGAGTCCATATCTCACCAATCATCGCTAGGTTGCATATACGAATCTGACATGACCATAGAAATTTGCAGGAAATTTAAATTATCTTCAAGCAGATAACTACAGTGGTAGACAAGGCCGCCTAACTGTGGTAATAAAAATATATTAAAATGTTAGGCAGCGTTATCAAATTACCTTTTGAACGAACTGATGTCTGTTCCAGCACGTGGTCGATAAGGCAAATGTGGCACATCGTTGCTGAGAAAAATAAAACAAACAGAAATCATTACAGTTACTTTTAAAATAGTTCACACTATACCTCGGAGCGGTTTGAAAACGGAGCGGAAAATCACAATTAACCGTCGTGTTGGTTAAATTTGGTCAAAACAACCGAAAAATTGGTTAAACATACACGTTTTGGTTGTTTTAATCAATAAAATATTGATCAAATAGCCTAAGTACATCGAAGACAACCAATTCAAATTCACTAATCTGTTTTTACTAACAGTGTATAAATTTTACTCGCAATTCTCATATACAGAAAACCATTAACATCAGCTGTATCGAGTGGTCCTTAAAAACCCCGAATATTTTCACTAAACTTACGGATCATGTGATCGGTTGAGGCGAGGAGAGCCACACGAATCTACTCGTTTTCGTGGAGGATCTAAAAAGAAAATTTTATGCACACATTCACTTGAAATGCACGCATGTAAATATACTGAATTAGCGGTATTTAATGGTCACCCTCGGGGATTTTGCAAGTGACGGCTTAATACAGGGTGACAGCCTAATGTCAGTCAAAGTATCACGGTTAAGAAGGGTGTTTTTGATTCTTAATAGATATAAGAGAACTGAATTCAAACATAACAACAAATAGAAAATGACAGAGTCGTGCTAAGTTAGCCGTTGTGGCGTGCTAAGTTTGATTTGGTTCAACAAATCACCCTTGATATGGCTAGTAAAAGCTCTTGATGCCATTAAATTCAGGGAAATTTTCGCACTACGCATCACCGCATTCCATAGCTTTTCTTAACGGTGACCGATTAATACAATCACAAAACAATGAAAAATTACGTTTGTGGCTGAGTTTAAATTTCTATTCGAACCGGATCAAGTCTTCAATTATTTGGCTTCTTTAAAACATTTAAATATAGTAGACAGTATTTTACTGGTGCAAGACTGTGGGAATTAAACCGAACAAAAATAAAACCATTTAAACCATTTTAAGCGATGGTATTTTCAACAACTTACTTTAGCCAGGCTAAAGCGATTACATGACGTATTATTCCGCTTCAGCCAAAAATCGAGTGGCTCAAACCAAGTTGCGTTTTAAGAAGATTAAAAGCATTAGGCTAGGCTGAAGTTTCAGTCCGGCTAACTGGGCTGAAAACTCTCCATGTATTGTAATCATGCAACCATTGATAGCACGACATTCAAGAAAGTTTGAAATAATGGTGTAACTTGCCTAAGATATGAGCATGCTCCTTCCGTATCGCCTTGGGAACAACATCGGCACTGGAAGGTCGGCGTTCTTTTCGCTCAAGAAGAAGGTAATACATGACTTTCTCCATATTATTTCTATAAGAATACAAAGAAAGTTGCAGGTATATTAATTTTATCATGTACAGGGCTTGGCAACTTCCCGAAGACATAAATAAAAAAAAGATTTGAGGGAGAATTTTTATATATTATAGAAAGCTGAGCAATGATTATTCTCAAATGTTATGGAATAAAAATGTGCCCTGCAATCAGAGCCTGACATTACCCCTCCCCCGCCCTGAGTGCGCGCACTTTTCCCTGTACAGTGCACTGTATGATTTAATAACAACACAAAAACATTTCCAACTTTGCGGTGATATAGATAGTGTTTGTGAAATCAATTAGTTATGATATTTTTACAATTCCTGGCACGGACACTCATAACTATATTGTAAATCTTCCCCATAAAGTGGGATTTACCCTTCGCAAATTTCAAATAAACCAGAAAATAACTACGCGTTATTATTATACGCGCAATAATGGATATCACCTAATGGATAGAGCAAACAACAGTTAGTGGCGGATTCCTTCAAAAATAATGACATGGCGGGAAAAACACAGCCTTCCGAAAAACGAACATCTATCGTTGCGTTTAAATAGATAAGTTCTTTCAGCCTGTAGATTTTAATTTTGAGGAGTTAGCCAATCTTCTTTGAAGTTCCCCTTGTATTTGTCAGGTAATTGTACCCTTATCAACCGCAGGAATCTTCAAATGGATCTAGTCAATTCCGCCATATTTTTTACAAATAACCAATCACATGCGAGGTTATACGATTCCGAAGCTAATCAAGTATGGAAGTGAGATTCGCAATCGATTTGAAGAGACGCTCTTGCGTCTTGGAGTTTCTTTTAGCTACCTCGCCGTTCTTGAAAATTCTCAAGGTATTTTTTAATCTATGGCGGTAGCCATGCTCATTGATTCCCTAGCTATAACTTCCACAGCTACAGTATGCGCAATTTGGTTTGAATTATCAGGTCCGTAACTAGAATTATAGATTTACCGAGTCGAGTCGTTGGGTCATGATCCCCCAGAAAATGTTTGATTTAGAAACGCTATTTCCTGCATTCTGGGGGGCAATTTCAATAAAAAATCAGTAATCAGTAATTTCATAGTGTGTCTCACAATTGTACTACAAGTGTCCAATCATAAGAATTCAAGTACTCTTGGTCCAACATGATCAGATGTATGATAGAAAACGTGTTTGTGGTAATATTTGGGACGCTATACTTCTACCTTTCATCAGAAATTGAACAAATTTCGTTCTGGATCTGGTTTCTCTAAACTTGAAGTCTTCCTGTTTTCATTTTTTTCACAAAAAATCTCACACTCATACAATAGCTAGTTACGGGCCTGATTATGAACAGTATGCTAAAGTGCGGATAGAACTTCACTTACTCTTCTCGAAGCAATTTTTCTATCAATCTTCCTTTATCATGAAAACATCCCAAACTGTTCATAGATGCTAAGACATCAGGATCAATGTCGTTCTCACTTAATATGGTTTCTGTTGATACAACTCTCTGTACGGGAAGTTGTTCATGTATGTCTACACTAAAAACAGAACAAAATATTAAATACAGTCGAATCCCTATAAGCCGACACAACACTGATCTCCGATCTAGAACTGGATGGAGTAAAATTTTGAATTCAATAAAAAATCAGCCAAACTTTGAAGTCGGAATATTTATAACGAGATGAGAATTTAAAGTCTGTCAAAATCTCTGCAAATCGGATCGCAACGTGTTCAAAATAGATACATTATGAAGCAAATGTCTTTTTCTATGTAAGTTGAAAGATATGGCTTCCCATATTTCTTCGAACGAGTAACGTTTTAAACACTAGATAATGACACTTGTGGCAGCCATCTTGCTGTGACCTCATTAGCTATTCATGGGCAAATTTAAGGGGAAGAGAGGCCACTGTTGATAAATTTCTCTTCAGACAATAATTAACAGTTATTCTACGAACTCGAGTCGAATTTGAGCTGATAGCCGATGAGGCGCACAGTGCTGAATCTGCTATCGCTAACATTCGACGAGAGTGAGTGAATAACTGTTTTATTATATGCACAAGGTCTGAATTCACAGACTTTTTCGAATATTTTCAATATTTTTCTATTTTGTTTATACGTTTTTATCTTCGCTCTTTTGGCCGATTATTTTTTCAAAAAAAATATTTTTAACCATTTTAAATTTTAAAAATTCATTTGCTAACTTGTAAACAATTTGTGGGAGTTTTTCATTGTGTTTATAATCCTGTATAGGCTATAAACAGCGAACAACTTGCCGTTTTCTCGTTCGCAAACGTCGGAAATTCAGTTTGAGCCGCCATTTTGTTTTTCTCTACTAGCAGGATATGAGCTAATATCCTGCTAGTAGAGAACCAATCGGATTGCAGAATACCTCATATCCAGACCTTGTGTATATAATAACAGTGTTTATCCTTTCCCGCCGATAACAGAACCTCTTCTGGTATGTCACCAACACTACAATATGTTTGTGCTGGTCACACCTACATGGTGGGCATTGGCTTCGTTTATGTATAGAGGAAGCACTATACAGTCTATCAAAACTTATTTACAAACAATAACCCTTCAGCTTATAATTGCTGCTTTTAAAGGGGTTGTTTAAAAGAAAAGAGAACATTTACAAAATTGCAGCATCTGTAATATGATTTTGTATGATTTTTTAAAAATTATCACAAGCAATGTTAACAGTCACTGGATCGACATGGGTGTTTAGTAAGAACTGCTTTAAAAAGAATATGTCGACAATTGCTCATGAATATATAAAATTTCGTTGGGTAATGTATTCCAGTCGTAAGCTCCTCGTTAGAAAAATGATTTTTTCATAAAAGATCTATTGGGTTGGTCAAGAAGTAGATATGTAATTAAAGTAAATATGTTTAATGGCATTTTCGTAACAGTCAACAGTAAAATTCAATTTTAAGGAAATTCTCCAGACATCTATTTATTGATTAACATTTTTTCATGATTTGGCGTGCTCAATCGTGTTATTGAGCACGCGGGAAATTGGCAGAGCACGAAAAAGCGTGAGAGTTGGTCGAGGCGTTGGCCGAGACCAACTCTGGCGCTTGAGTGCTGACTCAGTACTCTCTCAATTTCCCAAGTCAGGGTGTCCACCCTTTGGTGAAGGTGAAATTGAAGGACTTTTCCAGGACTTTCAAGGCCCTTTTTCAGTAAATTCAAGGACCTAGAACTGGGAAAAATCTTTGAAAATGGCATTGATTTGCCGCAAATAATTCACTTTGTTCAGTAATTTTAATCAAAATCACTAATGTTGGCACCGCTGGAGGTTAAGGAAATTAATTCCAGGACTTTCAAAGACTTCTACTGATTTTCAAGGACTTTCCAGTCCTAGAATTTTTTCCAATTCAATTCACTTTCCAGAATTTTCAAGGCCCGTGGACCCCTTGCCAAGTGAAACATGAAAAGGAGGTTTAAACAAAGCTCGATGCCAGTGAATTAAAATATAAGCACAACTTGGACCTTTCGAGCAAAGTTCCTTTGTCGGGAAGTTCGTACTCGATGAAGGGCCTTCGCTCGAAACGTAAAATCTGCTTATATTTTTCAGGCAATGGTACTGTATCTCTCTCTCTCGCACAGTAACTCTCAGATATCAGCAAAGTTTATAACAAAGAGCGTACCTTTTGAAAAATTGATGATTTAAAATGTGTTTCATCTGCAAGGAAAACATAATAAAACCAATTGATTCGGTTTAAAAATGAAGATCTAAATTTTTAATCAATCACACGAGTGTGCATTTTAACTTATTAAGGAGTTTAAGCTTCACGTTTCCGGGAACGGCAAACGGCAGGTTCCAACTTTCTTGGCAAAATTTTCGTTGAACGTTTTCGTTTCATATTTTCTTTCTTGTGTCGAAAGAATAATCATGCATTGCAGTTTTAAAACAGAAGTTCATTTACTCTTTATTGCCTGATACCATAAAAATTTGCTTTGCCTGGCGTTTGCCGTTTGACGTATAACGCGAAGCTTCAACTCTCTATTAGTTCTACTGGTATCCCAGAATAACCTAAATCGCTTCAGCATTAACATCTGAAAAGGTGATGTAATTAGCTAGGTGTTTATAATTCCGGATACATGCAGAATTTTACTATCCGGTTGGACACAGAATATGACGAATAGATACCGGATATCGGTTATATAATGTTCAGGCATAATCAATGTCAAACTCATTAATAATTTATGAGTAAATTATCCAACCATATTGCTTTATTTTGCTCACATGATATGCTCACATGGATACCTGATGATTGTATATTGATCCTGTCCTAGGACTGGATCAAAATTAATTCAGTTCTTGGACTGGATCAGAATTAATTAAGTAGTGATTTATTCGTATGAGATGTCATTTCAAATCCTCCAATTCGGACTGGACTACATTTCAAATCCTCACATTTTGATCCAGTCCTCTGTTTCGCTTCAGACATGACCAACTTGAAATCTAGTCTAGTCCTCATAGTCGGATTTGAAATATTGCTTCAAAATTAAATAACTATTTTCATTGGTTATATAAAGTGATGGTGTTTATAATATATTGACCTGAAATGATAGGAAAGAACTTCACTGAACTTCACATAATTTCCAATTTCGCATTTGCAAACCACCATGAAAATCTTGAAAATATACTACGATCTTCGATCATTTCAAGTAAAGTATGATATATACCCATACTTTTTAAACCATATCACAATATTTCTAAACTGATAAGAACGCCTGGACTTTAAATAAACAGTATCTTACATTATTAACTATTATTAATTTTCAAAACATACCGATATTCTTCTAATTGGATCTACTTTAATCATTTCTTTAATAAGACTCTGACATTCAGACGGAACATTATCTGGAATACGAAATACTCCTTTTTTAACCTAAAAAAAGCACAAAAATACAGTGTTACGATATGGCAGTAAGTTGGGGAAGAAAAAAGTTTGGCCGCGAAATGTTGCATTTCATGAAATGTTGCGAATCATTACAACTTACTTGAACATTTTTGAAGTAATTGGGCTGTTTGGGCGTAAAATATTGGGCTCCTACAAAAAACCTCAGTCATCGTTGCGCCTAAAACTGCATTTTTCGATTGCAGAATCGCCAGTATACATGGTTATAACAATGAAGAGTTGAAGAAATCTGTTCTTTAGGTACTATTTCTTCACTTAATTCACCTTTTTAAATACTTTTAATCGCAATATTTCATGTAATCAACTCAAAACAGATTTCTTGCTTGTGGCAGATAAAACTTTAGTTGGTTGAGACACTTGATTGACAAGTTTTCTTTGTTTTTGATATTTTATCCAATTCAATTCAAGTTGTTCAAGAAAAGTTGTTCCTAATTTGGTATGCAATTTCGTAACTTTGTTTCTGGATGTTTGTTTTCATTGCATCTGAAATTCTGAAAAGATTTGCAGTTTACAGTACTGCGCCAATTAAACGCATGCCAATTCTTCGAAAAAAGCCAGGGAAATCTATTTTTGAGGTTCGTCATATAATAAAAACTTATTGAATGGTTTGAAATATAATCCTGCCGAGCTTTTACTCGTTTCTCGCATTACGTTCGAAACTCGTAAATTAATCGGCCGGAGTCTACGATGCTCATATATTGCTCAGTTAAGATGAACTAGCTCGTTTTTTAGGTGTCATTTGCGACCGCAATTCCTAATTGTGTCTTGCACAAAATATCAGTCTATGCTACTTTCCAACGATTATTCGCACCGTTCACATTATATACCGTGTTTATTCTCTAATACAAGAGAACTAGCACAAACCTTTTCCAGTAAATGTCTCAAATTATCGTCATCAAAGGGTAGAACGCCCTGCAAAATGAAGAATACAGTATATTATGTAAAGAACTCCACCTGCATGTGCAACCAGTTTGTGTCTCGGTTTCGGCCACGACTTATTCCGAGATCCATACTGTAGGATCTTGTTGCACGACAACCAACGTAACCAGTATATCAGACTATCAGTCGTGTAGGATTAAGGTAGCCCGACATATTAATCCTCGCAAAATCTCTTATGCAATAATCGCGAAAACAAAACTTTATGTTATATCAACAAATACGCGCGACCATTCCAACCAAGAACTCACAAGTGGTGTTGCTCACGCCATTTCGCGTGCTGTACAGCGTGTTGCAGGCAGTGTGCTCCATATATATATATATATATATCCGTATTCAAACACTGGGAAAAAATGTAATTTATGTATAATGGAAAAATATTTCATCATTTGCAAACCGGAAACTTGTACTCTAAACAAAAGAAACGAACTGGCTAGTGCATGCCGTCATGCAAATAAATTTTTAATTAAAAACGGTTAGGCTTTATGACTATGAACGATCGGTATATAAATGGCATATTTTAGTGTAATCTGATCATGCACCTGAAGAGAGAGGATCTAGAAAGGGCCTCTCGAAACAGAACTGTAGTGCTTTTCAATTTTTAATGAACATTCTTAGGTTTTAATCTTTAATTTTTAATTTATATATATATATATATATATATATATATATATATATATATATATATATATATATATATATATATATATATATATATATATATATATATATATATATATCTGGAGTAAGAACTTCAGTCATTCGGACTATGAGAAAAGTGAAGCCAAGATGGCGGTCATTGACGTCCAGTAGCTCTGAAGGTCGTAAACAGTTTATATACCATTTTCCAGCTGAATCCAGTTTTTTTTTAACGGACCGTGTCGCTAATCAAGTTTTCAGTTCATAAAATCATAATATTAGCCTTTCAATCGAAGTCAAAATGCGAATTTTCGGTACACTCCTTGCCAAGATGGCGGAAATTGAAGGAGTTATTGACTTATTGATTGCACATCATTCTCATTCCCTTTCTGTTGTTTTTTTCTGCGCGGTTAACACGAAGCTGACTTCACTTTTTGGACTTGAGTTCTCACTCCAGGTATATATGGAGCTCACTGGTTGCAGGTCAATGGCTGACGTCAAAAATCAAATTACGAAAAACAATGCGCTGTATCTCATTATTTTGTCCGGAGACCTATGTTCAAATTTTGCAGTACAACACAGCATGCAAGGAATTTCCACTAGTTGTGCGCGCGTAGCAATTAAGGTTATATCTCAGAAAACATCCCAGCGCTGACGGGAGTCGAAACACATAACCTCCTGATAATTGGACATGCAAATAGTAGTCATGTAACGCACATACAACTCTATAATGTAACATTGTCTCCCCCATCAGACACTTCAGTGAGTTTGGCAAATACAACGGCAACGAAGACGTGATCATTAACAATACAATATTGTACATGTACTCTAAAGTCTGGTTCACAGGAGTGAAACAAGCATAAGCGGGAATACAAAATAAAATTTTATCTTTGAGACAGAGAAAGCAAACACAATTTTCTTTTCAATGTCTTTTGTTTCCCTCAGTTTCCCTTAGCTTGTGCTTATGTCGAAAGTTATGTCGCATGCGTCACTGTATTTCTTTATTTTAGGCCTATTTTGTCTTTTCTTATGATTGTGCTTACGTATCTCACTATAGTGTGAACCAGGCTTAAGGCAAAGCCGACTATACGTTGTATTCCCTTGAGCATTCTGTAAGCCGTAGTTGTTCAAACTGCAATACATGTACGTTATGATAATTTTGTTTCCTGGCGTTGCCAGTTGCCAAACTCACTTTTGTAACTAGTTAGAGTGTCTTTCCGGAGATTGCGAGGTTCGTTTCCTGTCAGGGCTTAGACGCTTCTTGAGAAACACAGTAAACTTGATATGCATGCGTAACTTATAGAAATACAATAATTTTTCCTACCACAACTAGAGCATATAGAATCACTCCACAACTCCAGATGTCTGCTTTTCTCCCGTCGTATTTTATGCCCTACATGACGTAAATATAACAGAGAGACATCGTTAATCTACAAAATTCGATTGATAGGTTAAATTATAAGTGAAAAAATGTGTTTGGCTATCTCTAGTATCAGACGTTTTCCTCGGAAATTCTGATAGTAGTAAGGCGAACGTTGGTAGAACGTGATAGTTTGACAGAAGCAGTATAGCTATCAACATAAATAAATATATTCACTTGAGTGAGAACTACGCCAAAACTGCATGTATACATGCAGTATAGCTATTTATAATTAAGATTGTGAAATCCTCACATTGCGTAAAATTCGAAGTCTTGCAACAAACATATGAAAATGAAATTCAGGCAACGAAGTAGCCAAAATACAAGAACCACTTCAGGCTGAACTATCCAGATCTAGTAGCGCAGCTGTTCACTGCTGTAGCAGCAGCACTCATGTTCTTGGAATTCTACGCAATGCGATAAAAGGACGTCCTGTTGCTGTATATACTACATCAGGTAAACAATATCTCATAAATGTATAAATTTATACCTTGACTACTTCAGGACATGCGTAATGTGGCGACCTACAAACAGAACATTCAGCGTAAAATGACACTCATGCTTGAAAACGCGTCATATAGTAAAAGTGTGCTTAAAGTGCAGTTGGTCAACACGGTCTTAACACCTGAGACGCAAGAGAATGTACAGTCATTTTACACAGTTATTTAACCGAAGTGTGTATTTGTTAACCGCAAAAAGGCTGCAGCTAATTATTAAAAACAGTCTATTACACCGTAATTTGCAATCACCGTGTACTCACTGTAAAAGATTATAGTACATTACTGAAAAAAATAACAGTACATTATTCGGTAAAAGCCCAGTTTTAACAGTGTAGCTAAATGCACGGTTGCTGACTATACGTAAGGTTGTTCGAGAGGTGGAAGAAGTATCAGGATACCTGGGAACCTATAGTTTCCAGAAATTTTTCTGGGATCAACATTTCTGCAGAAATTTTCCCACACATTTTTTGATGTTTGCTAATTCTGAAATTAACACTGATTGAATATCTAAATTACTAAATACCGGATTATTGATACCAAATAAATCTACCGGGGTCCAAAAAAAAACTGGACACGACTGTTTGATTTCATGTAACGTAAAAGCTATAAAAGCTATCGCAATGAAATAACAATCATTGCATGCATTCAGAAAGGACTAACTTAGTCGCAGGCCTTAAAATATCTTTTACAGGGCCGTCTGACAAAATGTCCGGTGACGTTGAGTTTGGGTCGGACATATGTCCGATGACCTTCAGTTCAGTTTTGACTCGGAAATAAGTCTGAATGACACAAATGAATTATGAATAAACGGTAAATGTTGTAAAGATAAAAAATAATTTGTTTCTTTCATACTTATTTCCAAGCCAAAATTAACTTGCTTTGCAGAACAGCAGTACTAAAAAAGACTTGCGCTCGACTACGTTAAAACAACATTTCCAGTTCACCTTTTATACAATAGTACTCTGATTTTCCATTTAACATACAAGCCTCTAGTCAGCCGGTACATTTTGATTTACGTCGGACAAAGCTACAATTCGGTCGGACACCAATACACTCGGGTCGGACAAACAATAAACCTCAGTTTCACTTTGGTCGGACAAAATGTCCGGTGGTGTCCCTCTCTATAGTCGGACAATTTCACGAATGGGTCGGACAATGTCCGTGACCGACCGATATTTTAAGGCTTGTTAGATTTTGATATATACAGCAACAGTATACTTAAATTTACATGCAATAATGAGCGAGATACAGTTAAAATAAAAACATTTAATATTATTTAACAAGTATAACAATACATCGGTAATTATAAGGTTGCATGTTTTATGCTAATTTTGGCATTTTCAAAAACAATATTCAACGTTCAAACATCAATAGCGCCGTCAATATTGCATGTAAATTCAAGTGCTATTATATCAAAATATACGTTAGTCCTTCCTAAATGAATTGCGATAGCTTTTATAGCTTTTACGTTACATGAAATCAAACATTGTCCTGTTGGGTTTTCCCGACACTCAGTATTTGTTACATAAATTACAGCGGAAAACTTTCATCGAAAATATCCACATGGCCTAACAGTATAGGAAATCTGTTTTTAGTCCTGTCAGACTGTAACTACCATGACTACTTTAGGATTTATCTTGTATGCCTTGTCAGTCTTGCTCCACACAACAACACATCTTAATGAACATAATCCATGTAAGGTCACAAATGACAAGTTTGGTATTTTTTCCCTATATATTGCAATCTTTTGTAGAAAATTTTGAGTCATAAAACCCAGAAAGGAAAAAAACATTTTCCACCTCTACAACCAAGTCAAGGCGAGTATACGCTCATATTTGGGGCATTTAAAACTACCTACCAACCGTTCTATAAAATCCTCATGGTCAAAATTAACAATAGACAAAATCAGACAACCCTTTCGTTCTTAACCATTTTATAACTCACTCACATGCCATGTTACATAATTATTATAAATAGTGCCATCCAGTTAATGATCGCGGGTGTCTGATTGTCTTTGCCATCGTTTTGTTTTGTGAAATCTCGTTAACCTGATGACAGTTCCCACTTGCCTCACTTCAAAATGACGTCAGATACCGAAACTGATGGAATCGAGGGGAAATTAGAATCAAAAATCGCTGCTGCATTTTTCTTGCACAAATCTTCGCATTGAGTAGAGAGAGGTTGAAATATAACTTACCCACAACTGGTCTCTAACATGGAATTTTCGCCAACCTAAAGTAAACGAACACACATATTATACAGGGTGTCCAAAAAAAGTAGCACTATAAAAATTATCCTACTGTTGTTAAGCACAGAATTTCATGCGTCTGGTAATTAAAAATTCCATTCAACTGTGTTTACGCCGATACCGATACACCGACATGGATATAGCTGCATCGCTAATTCAAATTATAACAATAGGATCATTTCTATAGTGTCACTTTTTTGGGGAACACCCTGTATACAATAGTACACAAATATCGTGAATGCTCAATTTCAGTTTCATTATTAAGAGAATCTTTTGAATGTATACTTTTCCACTTGGTTAAGACTATATTCATTTTTTACATTTTTAGTACGTTTCTCAATCGGCAAACAAACGTAAAAAACTATGTTTAGCAAGCCTGAAAATTAGCAGCCGAACATGGACACTGTCAGACACGAAAAGTGCAAATGACCAGCAAATGCTTTTCTCAACGGACAGTACTGTATGTCTGAGCAGCTGGGAAATTTGTTGTCGCTGTGCAGAGAAATTGCTGGCACAATCTGATTTTTTCGTTGGAATTCGAATTTTGAATCAAAACAACAAAGAGAAAGTTTGTTTGAGATCTGAACTTCTCTCAGCGATGATCAAGATATTTAAAGAATGGTGAGTTCTTTATTAGCACACCAACTTTGCTTCAGATGTTAAATATGTCCTTTTTAACGGTAAATTTTGTTCAAATAATGGCGACAAAGATACCTTGGTTTGGACTTGTAGTTGTGCCTTTCACACTGTTGTATTTATTCGTGAATTGTGCGGTAACTCGCTTGCTTAAAAGGCGTAAAACAAACTTGTACTTGAACTGGTACCCATGGTTTGATAGAGGACGAATTTTAAAGTGATTTGAGCCAAATTTGTGAGAGTGATGAGCACATCTATACACGAAGAAGTAGACCGATGTAATGAACACAACTTTGCCACGCGCGTGCTGAAAGAAGGGTCTGTCAGCTACACGTTTGCTGAATGAAACCAGAGAAGGTACGTAAGATGTTCCTTACAACTTTAGGTGTCAGTTCTGGTTGTGTTTTCCCCAGATAATTTCACGTTTGTACAGGGTGAGGAAAAAGTTCACATGCCTTCGCAGCTGTTGACGTTCTAGGCCCAGGACAGGGGTATGGCAAGCAAAGTTCCGACAGCTCAAAATCTTGACGAAATCTCCAAATTTTTTGTACTAAATTTTGTAATCCGATTGTTTATTGCTTTCGATAAGCAGTATTTTGTTGACATAAAAATTGCCCTTCCCATTGAAATCCTGGGTTGTATTTCAAACATTGCATATTGGTTCACTTTTGATGCCCGGTATATTGGATAAAAGGATCGCAAATCTATTTGAACTACTAGGTTCATCTTTTGTCATAGTTTCTGGTTCTAATTTGTTCATTCTTGTATAGGAAAATCAACCCGTTACTCCTTCTAGAACAAAAAATATTTTAAATTATATCTCGTTGTATTTTCTTATCTCATTCAGTGTTTAAACCGTGTCCCTACAGAGCCAAATTACAAAAAATCTAACCGAAATCTCCAAAATTATGATCCTATTTTTGAATCCTCTAGAGTTGTGGAAAAAATAAATTCAAAATCGTTTTGAGTGAAAAATTGCCCTTCAAGACAAATTTCGCCTTTAAAAGCGCACGCTATAATCTGAGCGACTGAGCATGCTGTTAAAATACATTCCAAACAACTGGGATTCCTTTCGGCTGAAATTACTATTATTATGTGCAGGAGGCTAATATGGCGCGATTCACGCGAAGAGTTGCATGTGCTTTCCCACTACAAATGGGCATTTTTAGCTTTCTTGTATTGCTAGAAGTAACTTTAGTACCATTTATATTTCGAATATGTTTTTTTCAAAGCCAAACTTGGTCATGTAAATTTAATAATAAATAAACTTTTCAATGTCTGAATATCATACAAAAGTTGAGCTCAACCTTTATACAATTTTTTCTCAAAAATAGAATCTTGTTTAATACTTAATTGTATTTGTCTGATGAATGGCATTGGTTTGTTTCACATATACCGTTAGCAACTTGCTTTGTTTATTTAAGTTTCAACTTAGTTAATCAACCAATTGAATGATTTTTAATAGATGCCTTCATTTGCCTGTGTTCACTAATTGTACAATAAAACACAAATTATTGAAATGATTGAAAACGATATATTTACTGACTTCTTATAAATGTACATTGATTTGCAATATTTTATTTAAATTGAACATTTCCCAACAAATTATGTCATGCTCTATATTACATTCATAACAAGTTCGGCAAAGTTGCTGCCACACAAGTTATGTTTTTCTCCAAGATAATGGAAAAGTTCATGTATTTCTGCAAGCTTGCATACGAGAACTAGACCACCTTGATTGCCATGCTGATGACTGTCAAACACAGCCAGGTTTCCATTATCAATAAGTATGGCCACTGAATTGGCTGGTGGGATAATCAAAACGCCAGCATGCCTTTTCCCTCCTTGAAGCATATGAACAAATTTTTTTTAATGTCATCCACATTGAAGAATCCCAAATCGTGCAAAATTTGCAAGTTCAGATCCTTGATCTTGTTGACCACATCTCGAACTTCCAAATTTGGTTGGTTGTTAGGTAGATTCAAACCTTGATACAATAAGTTCCCAATCAAAATTGTTTGTTTGTAGCTGCTTGTCATAGCTCGGATATCACTTTTGTTAGATGGGATGGCCAATGTTTTTAAAAGAAACTTCCGGCACCACATTGAAGCAATAATTGTGCAAGCATTACTTGCAATTGGTCTTCCACCTATTTGGGTTTGGCAGATACTTGTGGGGAACAGCCATTCAATGATTCCATTTGTGTTTTGCTGTGGTTGTTGTGATTGTTGAGGTGGTTCCTGCTGCACAACATGGTTAACTAAATTTTGAACTTCCTGAAGAGGTTGCCGCTTTTTGTGTCGGTTATGCTGAGTGGAATCAGAATTAGCTGATGGTGCTTGCTCTTGTTGCAGAT